>JAQQSZ010016947.1:0-10910 GCA_028646595.1 Phalanger gymnotis
TATTAGCAACTGAAGAAGGAAATGGCAAATCACTCCACAGTATCTTTGCCAAGAAAACCCCAAGGAGAGTGTTGGTGTGCTATGGTCCATGGGATCACAGAGTCAGGCATGACTGAATGACCAAAGAGCAACAAATATTAGGAAGATCTTTCCCTTGGAAAAGGCAAAGAAGACAAATCCCTCTTCTATATGATAACCTTTCAAATACTTGAAAACAAGTATCACATTCCCTTTGAGTCTTTTCTTCTGTAGACTAAACACCTCCAACACCTTTACATCATCATCATATGGCATCCTTCATCATGCTGGTTGCTTCCTCCATAGTATCACTGCCTTTCCTAAACTATGCTGTCCAGAACTGAACTATCCTATAACTTGGTGAGCAAATACATTAACACTGAACTGCTAGATTAGAATGAGTGAAGCGTCTGAAATGAATATGTATTTCTCATAGGAAGCCTTGTATAAAAAGAAGGAAAAAACTGCTACATGGTAGATGAAAATGAAAAATAAAATAATCACAAGGTGGAAAATTAGAATTATCGAACATTATCAAAATAACTCCACCCAAGTATATTCAGGTCTTCTTTAGAAGTCAAATTTTATCTACATGAAGTCTTTCTAATGCCTTCAACTGCTAGCTCTCTCTCTCTTCCTAATCATTTTATATTTAATTATTTTGCTTTTATTTGTATTTATTCATTTTACTCACCTGGCACAACTAAGTGGCACCATAGATAGAGTATCAAGCCTGGAGTCAGAAGGACCTGAGTTCAAATCCAGGCTGAGATGACAAATACTAGCTGTGTGACCCTGGTCACTTAAACCTGTTTGCCTCAGTTTCCTTATCTGTAAAAAGACCTGGAGAAGGAATTACAAGCCATTCCAATATCTTTGCCAAGAAAACTCCCAATGGGGTCATGGAGAGTCAGACATGACTGCAAAAAGTCTATAACAGAAAACCACTTTATACTTGTTCAGCACATACTTCTCAATGTTCCTGCAACCTCATTAGAATTTTCGCTCCTTGAGAATATTTGTAGCCCCAGTACCTGGGACATAGCAGGTCCTTTAAGTCAACCGATGAGCATTTACTAAATGCTTTCTATGTGACATACTGTGCTGAACCTTGGGGATAAGAAGACAGGTAAAGATGATCCCTGGTCTCAAGGCGCTCACAATCTAATGAAAGAAACAACAAGCAAGCAAATATGTACAAACATACAATATACAGAATGATTAAGAAATAATTGACAGAGGAAGGCACTAGAATGAAAAGGGGTTGGCAAAGACTTCTTGTATATTTAAAATTAATACTTGTTAATTAAATAATTAGTTGTCTTGGGAGTGTTCTTTCTTTTTGGCACCTTTGAGCCACTGACCTGACCTTTATGAGTAGCATGGAATCATGCTTTTGTTCTAATAAATGAATCCAAATGAACTAGTAAGGTTTGCAAAGTTCTTTTTATGTAGAACAAATTCTATAAATTCTGTAAAGAGCTTTGCAAACAATGAAGGGCTTTAAAGGTCAGTTATCATTATTAACAGAGACATAATCAGGAATTTTTGTGCCTGGCAGGAGTACTACAAATTATGACCAGGCACAAAGGCACCAGGGCTGAGAAAGCTCAAAGGGACTGAGGATAAACAGTTTTCTGGTTGGAGGGAGGGGACTAGAGCAGTAGGGACACTGCGCACACACACACACACACACACACACCATCCTAGAATACTATAAGGCCACTAGAAGGAAGCTCCCTCCTGGAATATATTTCTGATAAGAAATGCTAAGGGCAGTTGTTTTATCAAAGGCAATTCTAAGAACTTTAACCTTGATTGATTCCTAGGGGTGAAGGGACAGTCCAGACAATATAGAATATAGTGATGAGAAGTAGGCCCCGTATGCGTAGAGAAGCTTCATATGCTGAGGGCCTGTCCCTGTGTAGCTTGATTTTTTTTCTTTTTTTTTCTAATTAAAGGGGCCATTTCTTGGCTCACTTCTTAAAGAGAACTATCCACTTAATGGGTGTTATCTTACTCTAAGTGAGTACATGAAAAGGCCTTGGTCTAAAAGAGCCAGGGTCTCCCTTTGCATCCTGGGCCATCTCCAGTCATCCTGATGAATATTTGGTTACTGGATCCAGATGGCCCTGGAGGAGAAAGAGAGGCTGGTAACCATGCGCAGGCCTCTCTCACTAAAATCAAAGTCAACTGCAAGTCATGTTATCATTTCCATGATGCCATGGTCCTCTTTGAAATGAAGGACAGTGACCAAGGATATTTGTACTTTAAGACATTAGTCTTAAGTCAAGATGAAGGATGAAATAAAAGAATACTAATATACTGTTTAAAGTATCTTAAAAGACATACAGTATTTAAACATTTTACCAGTTTCTTCCGTAGGAGTAGTTCAGTTAGAATAATCACTTAGAGTTCTGTTATTATAAAAGGCCTGGACTAGAGTTACCTAAAGTACTCATAACATTCTAAAATGAAGACTTTTCTATCCAGAATCTACATTTAGGTTGTAGTGTTATTTATTTTATTTTAGTATTAGAATTTATTTTAGTGTTAGAATAATTCTGTATTTCTTTAAAACTATTAAATGTGATTGTAATGTTGCAAAATAAATGTATACAATAGAAATTACTAACAAAAAAAAAACAGAAAGAAAATGAAGGACAAACACAACCTGGAAGGGCCACAGGAGACAGAGTGAGCTTCCAGGGTAAAGAGTCTTCTACAACATGATAGACAAAATCCAGAGAGTAAAGTGTGAATCCTAGGAAGGTGGCAGATTTCCATAGATTCTTTTCCTTTTACAATTAATTATACAACTCATTGCTTTAAGGGTAAAAGAGAGCAAACTAAGTAAAATAGAATAAATTCACAGCTTTAGAAAGCTACAATTAATCCATTTCAGAATTTCCGGCCAAATCTTCATTAGGGTGAGGAAGGTTGCACAGCATCTACCCACCTGGGTTTATGTCACCAAAAGAAAAACCAGCATTAATATGTTTCTGTTGTCTGATTGATCATAAGCCAAAAATAATTCCCTCCAGGGCAATTTATTCAGCAGAGGAATTATTTATACAGTAGGGACCAAAGCTTGAGAATGTGGTACTTTTTACTGCTTGCCTAGAATACTATTTATTTCACTCATCCCCATCCTGCATCTGAACCTTTCCTATTGCCAATAGTTTTGGAGACAGTCTCAGCCTCTTACTTGAGCCTGAAAAGGGCTAGTCATACGTATTCCAATAAGTGATACACAAAAGCTGGTTCCATTAGATATTGTCTGGGAAAGCATTTTGTAAAGGACAAAGGTCGGCACAACCACAAGGTACTATTATAATTAGGATGGAATATTTGATTTTTTTTCTTTTTGTTGAGATGACTCTCTCTCTTTCTGTGTGTGTGTGTCTTTTCCATAAAATAAATGGTGTCATGAGGGAAAATCAAATTTATCATTCATTCCCACTTAAATATAACAAAATAATTTATTTCCTGAGGGTTTTTTTAACCCATGACCCAGAACTGAGGTTCTGGATTAACAGAAGCCAGGTTCTGTTTTGTGAGCCTCCTACATTATCCATAAGAATATAGGCTCCTTGAAGTGAGGATGGAAAGGAAGGAAACATTTTGGTGTTTGTCATATGGCGCCTGGCACATAGAAAGCATTTACATAGATCATCGGAACACAAGAACATAGACCTAGAGCTGAAGAAATCCCAGGATCACATATTTAGAGCTGGAAAGGATCTCAAAGGTCATCTAGTTTAACCTGCCCATTTAACAAATGAGGAAAAAGAGGCCCGTAGGGGTTAATCAGGTTCACTGAGCTTACGTGAATAGGAAGTGGCAGTTCCAAGAACTGAGTTTAGGTCTTTTGACGCTAAAATTCAACACACTTTCCTCCGTGCTGGAGGTTAACTCTATCTGTTGATTGATTATTTAAGAGACACACCCATGGTTTCCCCTCCCACCCTCCAAGGGATTCACCTGGGACCATTAGATTTTTGTTCCTGTCCAGGTATTCACAACAAATAGGGTAGGAACCCACAGTTCCACTGCAAGCACTTGGGCTAACAAAACACCAACTATAGGATGGACTTTATTTAACTTCATATTGAAAATACACACACATACACACACACGCACCCATAAACAATTGAGACAAATCTCCTGTCTTTTCTTGTGGGCCACCACCTTCCTCATGAATCTATGTCAGTTATGGGGAACCTGTGGCCCCAAGGCCACATATGGCCCTCCAGGTCACATGCAGCCCTTTGACTGAATCCAAACTTCATAGAAAATGTGCCCCCAAAAGTGTAGATTCAGTCAAAGGGCCACACTTGAGGACCTGGAGAGCCACACGTGGCCTCAAGGCCAAAGGTTCTCCGCCTCTGATCTAGGTGAACTTAGGCATGTCAATTAACCTCCCCTAGACCTCTATTTCTGCATCAGTACAGTGAAGGGGTTAGACTAGATAATTACAAAGGTCCCCTCATGTTCTAAGGTTATAATCTTCAGAAAGCAATCCATGACAACAGTGATCCCATATTCCCCAGGGAAATATGCAGTGTCCTTAACTTGTAGGACTAGGCTGGCATTGAGTCCCATCCCCTAACCCCCATGCCAACTAAGGGACAGCACTCAAGGTTAGTAAAGAGCCAATCAACTAGTCATATTTTATGTGTTATTGAAAAGGCACAGGAAAGCAAGTCATGCCTTATCAAAGAACCAGCTGCTGTGGCATTAATTCCTCCTAAGGTGGTATCAGAAGGATTCAAAAGGACCCTACAAGACTCTTCTGGAGTATAGCCTCTATGATTACTCCCTGCCCCCCCTGCCAAAAAAAAGTTGGAATGACACTGATATATAGGTCTTGATAAAAACTGAAGTTACATTGCTATTTTGGAGGGAATACATTCTTTCTGTTAAAGAAAGATACTTTCCAAGAGAGTAACCTATCAACATAATCATCCAATTATGTTGGATTTTTTTTTTTTACCTTTTAACTAATGTCTAGGTGTATAGGATTTGTAAAACAAGAGTGTGCGAATGAAGAAGTGTCCAAGAGAAAGGTAACATGTAAACTTAGCTCCATTTGGAGAAACTCCATTCTAATTTGGAATTCAATTCAAATTCAGCCAATGCAAAGTAGATGGTCTGCATTGTGAGGTAGTGAGCTTCCTCTAGTTAGCAATATTCAAGCAAAAGCTGGATTTTTTAAAGAGAATTCATGCATTTGTCAGAGGGTGACATGTATATATGTTCCAGGATTCTATGGTCCTTGAGTGAGCCAAAGGAAAAAGCTGAAGGGTGAAAAATGGAGATATCCAACATTTTGTAGCCAAACATTACAACACGATTGATGATGTATGATTTTGGTAGTGAGGGAGCTCCAAGGATGTGCTGGCAAATGTTTAACAACCAGCTCTCCAAAAATGCAAGGCACACTTTTAAATTTAATCTGCTTTATCAACACTTTTTTCCATTACTTTCTTAAGTCTAGAGACAATCAACAATACAAGAAATCAAGCCCTTATTTGTAGCATTTGCTGATTTTTGAGGTAAAAATGTTCATGTTAAAAATTTAACAACCATTCCCATGGTTTAAGCCAGCTTCACCATACCTCTAGCTTGGAATTTCCTTCAATAAGGCAGGCTGCATCTTATCAATAACTTAGCAAATAGTCTTACAGACTTGTCCTTCTCGTTGTTGTTGGTCCTTTGTTTTTAAAGAGGACCGATGAGGCTCAGTGAGGTAAAGGTATTTGCCTATGGTAGCAGACTTTTAATGCGTCAGAGGTGAGGTTTGAACTAAGACGAGTCATGCTCCAGGTCGAACTTCCTATCCAAATGAGTCTATAGCCAAATCAACAAAAACAACAGCTTGATAACTTTGCAGACTTTTCATTTTAACTTGTACAATCAATTTCAATGTATGCTCTCATCAGCACAAATCTTTACTCTATATGTGAAGTATTTTCCAATGACGTTGGAATACATAGAAAATTTGAATGAATGAAACACTTTAGATTTCAACAAGAAAAATGAAATACATTTTTCCCAATTGAAAAGAGACTGTATCGGGATTTTTTCAAGGATCTTATTTTATTTTTAGTTGAGAAGGATATTTATACCAAAGTTTATAGGTCTCTGTGTTAAAGTTTTTATTGTTTTTAATTAGAATGCTATCTTTACTATATGATAACTGGTCACAGGGGTGAAATTAATGAATTGGATAGGAATAGTGAAAAGGATATTTGGGAAAAAAGCAGACAGTTTGGACAGCATAATGACAAACTAAGTTCATTATTTAATATTTTGGTTTTATTTTTTATCTCATTTTAAAATTATTTATGTGTGTACTTATATGTATGGTGTCTCCTCCAATAGAATATAATCTCCTTGAGGGCAGGGATTATTTCATTCTCTTTTATGTATCCCTCACACTTAGCACATCACCTGACACAATGTAGGCATTTAGTAAATGTCTGTTGATTGTTTGATTCTCTAGTCTCCAAATAGTAGGATAGAGGCTGATGTGGCATAAACCCTTGTAGGGAAGGCTGATGGTTGGGAAATTTTTATTCTTGTATCTCCTACAACAAAGACAACCATGGGTGGGGTGGGGAGAATAGAACAGCTTTGGAAGAGACTCCCTTCTGTCCCATGAAGCTAGACAGCAGGATCAGACTAATTATTTCTATTTTTCATCAATTCTACGGTGCCAGGAAAGCTTTTGCAACCAATTCTATCTATTCAAAAGTAGAGTGGTCTGCTTCTGTAGTGATTAGCTTACCCTGCCCTGAGAGGGTTTCAGGTGTGGCCTGGATGACTATTTGCTGATTATACTGTGGAAAGCATTCTTGCTGAGGTAATAACTGGACTTGAAAGGCTTTAGTCAGAAATCCTCCCAAATAAGAGCGTGGGATTCTCTGATGCTCTGCTTTATTATACATAGATGAAAACAGACTTTGTAAAAATGGAAATTTATAAAATTTATAGAAAATAAAATTTGCATTTTGAAATATTATATCTTATATAAAATAAAATTTATATTTTGAAAATTTGGAATCTTCTAATCTTTGCTTTACCTGCCATATTTCAATTTGCCCTTTCTTGAGACAAAAAATCTCTTTTGTGTAATCAATGATGCAAATGGAAAAAAAATGACAAGAAAGCACTTGTGGGATGCTATGAAATTATAATGACCAAACTTGGCCAAAAGAAAATATATGAGAGTAAGTCTCCCTCCCTTCTTTGAAAAATGGGGAACTATAGGTGTGGAAAATTGCATATAATGTTTGATTTGATTAAAAATTTTGTTAGTACTAATGATTTTTTTTCTTTTCTCTTTTTTTTTTCTATTGACCAAGGAATACCTGGATTTAAGTTCTAAATATGACACACACTAACTGAGTGACTCTGAGGAGGTTATTGAACCTGTCAATGCCCTAGGAAACTCTCTAAGACTATAAGCTCAACAAATGCATTGTTGGTAGAGTTGTGAATTGATCCAGCCATTATGGAGAGCAATTGTAACTATGTCAAAGGGCTATAAAAATTTGCAAACCCTTTAATCCAGCAATAGTACTTCTAGGTTTGTATCCCAAAGAGATCATAAAAATGGGAAAAGGACCCACATGTAAAAAAATATTTACAGAAGCTCTTTTTGCAGTGGCCAAGAATTAGAAATTGAGGGGATGCCCATAAAGTGGGGAATGGCTAAACAAGTTGTGGTATATGAATGTAATGGAATACTATTATTCCATAAGAAATGATGGGCCATTAGCCATCAGAAAAACCTGGAAAGACCGGCATGAACTGATGCTGAGTGAAGTGAGCAGAACCAAATAAACATTGTACACAGTAACAGCAACACTGTGTGATGACCAACTTTGATATACTTAGCTCTTCTCAGTAATGCAAGGATCTAAGACAACTCCAAAAGACTCATGATGGAAAATGCTATCCACATCCAGAGAAAGAACTATGGAGTCTGAATGTAGATCAGAGTACACTATTTTCTCTCTCTCTCTCTCTCTTTTTTTGGTTTCTTCTTTCTCGTGGTTTTTCCGTTTGGCTCTAATTCTTCTTTATAACATGACTAATGTGGAAATATGTTTACTATGATTATACATGTATGGCCTATATCAGATTGCATGCCACCTTGGTGAGAATAGAGAGGAAGAAGAGGGAGAAAATTTAATACTCAAAATCTTACAAAAGTGAATGTTGAAAACTAAAAATAAATAAATAAGTACTTGGGGGGAAAAAAGACTAAGTTCAGAAAATGGGTTAACCTCCATTGGGAGAGAGTTTCTCATTAGGGAAATTCCTGTGGCAATAACATCACAGAACCAGTCCCTTTTCCTATCCCTTGCTCTAAAGAATGGCTGTCTGGGAGGGAGGGGGATGAAATATACTGGGAAATATAGTTGAGATAAATTCTGAAAAAAATAAATAAATAAATCATAAACCCACTGAAGGCGGAAATCATGTGTCAGAGTAAGCTGCACTTTAATATCTCAGGGGACCAATATCCAAATTCCATCATTTTAGAGGGTCCCTGCCCACCGACTCTGAAGTCTTCTGTCTTGGCTGGCCCTACTTGTTCTTTAAGTTTCTGTAATCAATAAATTAATGAGCATGTATTAAGTACCTCCCATGTGTTGGGCATCTACTTGGTACTGAAGATACAAAAATAAAGAACCCTAAATCATCCTATATCAATACCAGTGAATACTGAGTGTTCTATATCCCTTTTGTGAGTATATTATAGTAAGTAACAAGGAACCTCAGATATAATCAATGGAAGAGGGACAATGATGTTTAGAAGCAGGGATATAAAGTATTAAAATTATGTAAATGCTAGAATGAAGAAGCCATGTTATCTTTTGTTTTCCCTCATAAAAGTGGGTGAGTTGAGAGTGCGGGAACTGAAATAATCTATAAATGTCTTTGGCTTGGAGAAAGCCAATCATAGCACCAATATTCAGTCAATTAGACAATTTATCTCAGACCACCCTACTCCAGGATCATTATCAAGGGCTCCAGATTGGTGATTTATTGAAAGAACCACTTAGACTCTGCTATCTAATCACAAGCACTTCAAATTTCAGAAAAACTGAACAACCCACAGGCGCCTACTTTGGAATAGAATTGCCTCCTTTATTATTGTTATTTTCCCATAGTGGAGCTAATAAAACCGTCCAATGGGCTTTGCCTGCAATAATACTAAACTTCTTGTTTTCAGTGTTGGGTGAAATGATGGGGATTAATTTAGAAGATGGTCATTGATAGTGACATCATTAGTATCCAAGGAAGAAGCATAGTCTAATACCAAGATTTTCAAAGTATAGTTATGATACCTCAGGGAAGATATCCTTTTATGAGATCTGTGGAATCAAAACTATTTTCATAATACTACTAAGAAGTTTTAATCTCTAGCACAGTAAATCTTCATGTGAGCAAAAGCTTTTATTTTTTTTTTGAGAGGGGTCATTAACTTTTAGAATATAAAGGGGTCTGGAAAGCAAAAAATCTTGAGCACATTGGTAGGATGGGAGGAGCACTGGCTTTTGGAGTCCAAGGATCTGGGTTCGGATCACAGCTTTGTCTCTTTCTCCCTGTGTGATCTAAGACAAATATTTACCCTCTCTGTGCATCATTGTAAAATGAAGTTTTGGCCTCAAAGGTACCCTCCACTGCTACATCAATGAGCTTATGAAAATTCCCAAGTCATGAAACCTGCAAGTAGATTCCAAGATGCCTTTGGTGAGAGCAGGAGTATTCCTATGTGATTTTTAGAGTAAATTGTAATGAATTACATGGCAATTATATATGTCAAGAATAATCCAAATTTAAATCATTCAGGGAGCTTTCTAGTAAATTCAGGATATTTTTAAGAGGGTATAGTAAAATATGCTGAGATAAGCACCTCTATTCAAAAACTGATTGTTTTAAAGGCTTAATTTCTGGATCCCTACCTTTTATTTGTCTATAGGAGTTTTATTGTCTATAGGAGTCATGCATTTTAAACTTTCATTCAGGGAATAGACACAGCTTACAAAGTGCATTAAGTACTGAGATAAGCTCTTGAGGAAGCTTAGCTATTCAAAATCATTATTATTAGTTAATAATATTAGTAATATGTATTATTGTGATGTTTGTCATAATAATATAGGCAGCTTCATGGTGCGGTGGATAGAGCACTGAGAAGGGAGTTAGGGAGACATAAATTCAAATCCAGCCCCAGACTCTTAGTAGCTGTCTGACCTTGGATGAGTCACTTAGCCTCTGCTTCAATTTCTTCAACTGTAAAATGGGGATAATAATAGCCCCTAGTTTATAGGGTTGTTATGAAGATCAAATGAGATGTTATTTGTAAAAATGCTTAGCACAGGGCCTAGACCACAGTGGGTGCTTAATAAATGCTTATTCCTGTCTCCTTTTCACCCTGATACTTAATATTAATAATGATAACTCATGTGTTAGTGTTGTCTTTTTAAAAATTTATTTTATTTTTAATTTATGCAATAAAATAATCATTTACATAATATAATATGATAGTGTTTTCTAAATATGCAGCTGACCTTGTATTTTATATTGTATAAAAGGTACTATATGTAATTTTTAAAAATATTAACTATCCTAAGGTAGCTTCTTCCACAAAGCTTCCCTGGGAAAAGTAAGGATCCCTTTCCCTTCAATCCTATGCCTACCTTCATTGGCCCTACCTTAGTTACCAATGCACTCCACCCCTTCCAGGTCCATGGCCTAACAAAACTCTAAATTAAATAGCCATGGATCCTGGAACAAATAGAAGAATTATACATTGCAATCCAATCAAGCAGGAAACTAAAACATATCATTCACAACAAAGCAAAACATATCAT
>JAQQSZ010016948.1:0-10910 GCA_028646595.1 Phalanger gymnotis
GTATTCTGCAAATGGAAATGTAAAGACACAGGCTAGTCTTTTTCTAGAGTAACATTGCTACTTCTGTGTAGCAAACCTTATATGGCATGGCTTCAGATACCCTCACCATCCATTTACTTTCCTCTGCTAATGGTCCAGCTTGTCAATGCCTTTCCTATGATCTGGCATCTAAGACTGAACACAATAGCCCACATAAAATCTGTCCAAGATAGAGGACAGCAGGATTATAATACCTCCACTAATTTTGCATATGATGGTTCTATTGATATGGGCTATCCTTTCATGAACTTTGGGGTTGTCCTATCACTCTTGACTCACATTGAGAATGCAGCCTACTTACAAACATGGAACTCCTTTATTCAATATTTGTCTGCCACTTAAAATCCATTTGGACCTGGTTGACCAGGATGGATGGAGAGCTTCACTTCTGTAACTGGGGCACTTGGTTTCTCTTTGGCTGCTTTCTGTCTCTTGGGATCACAAATGAAGGCATCTTCAACAAAAGTCAGCCATTGAGAAACCTGGTCTGCAAATGAGAATTTGGTCGCTTATTTATTTGTATTTATATTATTATTATTCTTATCACATGCTGTTAGAGCTGGAAAGGACCTTGGGTCTTTGGTACATATCAAAGCTTTTTGGAACCTTAGAACAAAGCATACTATGGTACAGTGGCATGAGTCCTGAATTTGGATTCAGCAGAACAACTTAGTTGGAACCCCAGCTCTGCTACTTAGCTGTGTGACCTTAGGCGAATAATTTAAGCTCTCTGAGCCTTAGTTCTCTATCTGTAAAATGAGGAGGTTGGGTTTAGATGGCTTCTTACATTCTTTCTAGCTCCAATATGTGACCCTAAGAAGATGGCGTATTAGAATTAGAAAGCATATTTGAAGAACAGCAACAAAAAAGTGAGACCTAGAATGAACCTTAGAACACGAAATGTTCAAGCTTAAAGGAACCTTAGAACCTAAAAGAAATGGATTGTTAGATGTGGAAGGGTCTTTAGATATCATCTATTAATGGATCCCTCACTTTACAGATGAATGAACTGACCTTCAGAGAGGTGACAGTGACTCATCCAGGGTCAGCCAGGAAGGGAATAACAGAATTAAGTTGTTAGGGTACCTAACAATTAATATGTCAATTTGTATTTTCCTGGTGTTATTCCTTTTCCTGAAACTCTTCTTTCCAAAACAGTCATTCCATGAGAATCTAATTTGGGTTTTTATTTTATGGTGAAAACTGTTAGGCAATTGATAATTGCTCTGCAAGCGTCTGGAGTCAGTGCTGGAAGGGACCTTAGATGTGTATTTCAACCCTTTATTTTACAGAGAAAGAAACTGAGGCCGAGAGACTTCAAATGATTTGTTCCAAATCAGAGACATTAGTAGGACCATTTGAGTATATAGGAATATAGATTTAGAGTTGAAAGGGTACTTATAGGTCCAATAATACTCCATCCCTATTATTGTGGGTTAAGAAATTTGTTGTTGTTTAGTCATTTTTTTTCAGTCTTGTCCTACTCTTTGTGACCTCATTTAGGGTCTTCTTGACAAAGATACCAGAGTGGTTTGCCATTTCCTTCCCCCAGCTCATTTTACATATGAGGAAACTGAGGCAAACAGGGTCACACAGCTAGTAAGTGTTTGAAGTCAGAGTTGAACTCATGAAGGGGAGTCTTTCTGATTCCAGGTCCAGCCCTCTATCCATGGCACCACCTAGCTGCTCCTTAAGAAATTTAGAAGTTAAATTTTTCTGGTCCAATTAGGGCTAGAATTTAAACCCGAGTCTTTTAATTCCAGCTCATCTATATTTTCTATTGCATGACCAAGGGGGAAAGGATGTCAAATGGCCAAGAAAGAAAATAGTAATGATATGGTTGGAGGGAAAGTTTATGAGCCAAAGCATAGACTTGGGAGAATTGAGGTCCTGCTGGTTGTGGGGGCGGAGTGACACTGAGGACACCAGTCATGAATGACAGATCAAGTGTCAGACAAAATTCAAATCTAGCCTCAGACACTTGTCCCTCTGAGCAAGACACTTAATCTTTGATGCTTCAATATTTCTCATCTATAAAATCAGAGTAAGAATAATGCCTACCTCACAGCGTCATTGTGTTGATCCAGTAACATAAAGGGTTTTACAAACCTTCCAGTGCTTTATAAATGTGAGATTTGTTACTGCTCTTGCTGCTGCTGCTGTTATAATCACTGTTATTTATAGGGATTAGAGGAAGCTAAAGCTGGAAAGGTAGACTGAGGCACATTCAAAGGTATATAAATGGCCACTAAGTTGTACAGTAGATAGAATACTAGATATGGAATCAAGAAGAACTGAATTTAAATCTTGCCTCAGACACTGGTTTGTGACACTGGGATGCGTTAGTGTTCCAATTTTCCCACATCTTCTCCAACACTTATCATTTTCTTTTTCTATCATATTAGCCTATCTGATAGGTGTGAGGTGGCACCTCATAGTTGTTTTAACTTGCATTTCTCTAATCAATAATGATTTAGAGCATTTTTTTCATATGACTTTAGATAGCTTTAATTTCTTCAATTGAAAACTGCCTGTTCATATCCTTTGACCATTTATCAACTGGGGAATGACTTGTATTCTTATAAATTTGATTCAGTTCTCTATATATTTGAGAAATAAGACTTTTATCAGAAACATTGCCTGTAAAAATCATTTCCCATCTTTCTGCTTTCCTTCTTTTCTTGGTTATATTGGTTTTATTTGTGCAAAACCTCTTTAATTTAATGTAATCAAAATTATCCATTTTATATTTCATAATGTTTTCTATCTCTTGTTTGATCATAAATTTTTCCCTTCTTCATAGATATGATAGGTAAACTATTCCTTACTCTCCTAATTTGCTTATGGTATCACTCTTTCTGTCTAAATCATGTACCCATTTTGACTTTATCTTGGTATAGGGTATGTGATGTTGGACTATGCTTGGTTTCTGCCATACTATTTTTCCAGTTTTCCCTGAAGTTCTTGTCAAATGGTGTGTTCTTATCCCAGAATCTGGAGTTGGGGTTTATCAAACAGTGGATTACTATAGTCATTGGGTCTTGAGCAGCTAACCTATTCCACTGATCCACCACTCTGTTTCTTAGCTAGTGCCAAGTAGTTTTGATAATTGCTGTTTTGTAATAGAGGTTTAGATATGGTATGGGTAGGCCACCTTCCTTCATTTTTTTCATTAATTTCCCTGATATTCTTTTCCAGATGAATTTTGTTATTATTCTTTCGAGCTCTATAAAACAATTTTTGGTAGTTTGATTGGTATAGAACTGAATTGGTTAATTAATTTAGGTAGAATTGTCTTTTTTATTATATTAGTTCAGCCTATCCATGAACAATTGATATTTTTCCAACTGTTTAGATCTTACTTTGTGAGGAAAGTATTTTGTAATTGTGTTCATATAGTTCCTGGGTTTGTCTTGGCAAGTAGAATGATATTACTTCATTGTCTATGATACCTTTTAGCAAGATGTAGTTTCCTTCCTTGTCCCTTTGAATTAGATCTATATTTGCTTTTGCTTTGTCTGAGACAGGATTGCTACCACTGCTTTTTTTTTTTTTTACTTCAACTGAAGCGTGATATATTCTGCTCCAGCCTTTTACTTTTACTCTCTGCGTGTCTCCCTGCTTCAAATGTGTTTCTTGTAAACACCATATTGTAGGATTCTAGTTTTTAATTCACTCTGCTATTTGCTTTTGTTTTATGGGAGTGCTCATCCCATTCACATTGACAGTTATGATTACTAATTGTGTATTTCCCTCTATCCTATTTCCCCCTTTTTATGCTTTTTTCTCTCCTTTCAACCTTTCCCTTAACCAGTGTTTTGTTTCTGCCCCCTGCCCCCCCCCAGTCTGCCCTCCCTTCTATCAGCCCCTCTCCCTTGCTTCCCCCTTTCCCTTCCTACTTCTGCCTTCCCTTATGCCCTCCATTTCATCAGGCCCCTCCTCCCTTTTCTTTCCCCTTTTGCGTATAGAGTAAGATAGATTTCTCTACCCAACTGAGTGTGCATGTTATTCTCTCTTTGAGCCAAATCTGATGAGAGTAAGGTTCAAACAATGCTCACTCCCTCCTTTCTTCTCTCTACTGTAATAGATCTCTCACGCCTCTTCATATGATATAATTTACCCCATTCTGCCTCCCCCTTTCCTCTTCTCCCAGTGCAATCCTTTTTCCACCCCTTAATTTTTTTATCAGCACATCAAAGTCAACTTATAGCCACACCCTCTGTCTAAGTATACTCCTTCTAACTGCCCTAATAGAGATACAGTTCTTAAGAGTTACAAGTATCACTTCCCATATAGGGATGTAAAGAGCTTAACCTTATTAAATACCATGGTTTTTTATTCTTTCCTGTTTACCTTTTCATGTTTCTCTTGAGTCTTGTATTTGAAGATCAAATTTTCTGTTCAGCTCTGTTCTTTTCATCAGAAAAGTTTGAAAGTCTCCTATTTCATTGAACATCTATCTTTCCATGTGAAAGATTATGCTCAGTTTTTCTGGGTTGTTGATTCTTGGTTATAATCCAAGCTCTTTTGCCTTCTGGAATATCATGTTCCGAGCCCTTCAGTCCTTTAACAGAGAAGCTACCTAGTCCTGTCTAATTAAGGCTCCTTGATGCCTGAATTTTTCTTTATGGCTGCTTGTAGTACTTTTCTCCTTGATCTGATATTTCTGGAATTTGGCTACAATATTCCTTGGAGTTTTCATTTGGGGATGTCTTTCAAGAAGTGATCAGTGGGTTCTTTTAATGACTAGTTTACTCTTTGTTTCTAGGATGTCAGGGCTGTTTTCCTTGATAATTTCTTAAAAGATGTTACCCAGGATCTTTTTTTGACCATGGCTTTCAAGTATTCCAATAATAATTAAATTCTCTCTCCTGGACCTATTTTCCAGGTCATTTATTTTTCCAATGAGATATTTTACATTTTCTTCTATTTTTCATTTTTTTGACTATTCTTGATGTCTCATAGAGTCACTAGCTTCCACTTGCCCAATTCTAATTTTTTGTTTAGTTAACTTTTGTTCCTCCTTTTTCATTTGGCCAATTCTACTTTTTTTCACTGAAATGTGGTGACTTTATTGATGGCACACAATACAGGACTCTAGGCTTCTACCCCTTACTACAGGGGTGCTTTGGGACAAGAATGTGAATGGGATACGGGTCCCCAGTACAGGAACATAGGTTAGGAATGTAGGCTCCCTAGTGGTGGACCTCCTTTTTTTTGGCTGGGGATGAAGGTTCATGGCTTTCCACTTTACTCCTGGGAGGCCATGTAGACCATGAGGTCTACTACACGGCTGCAATAACCATACTCATTGTCATACCAGGAAATGAGCTTGACAAAGTGGTCATTGAGGGCAATACCAGCACTAGCATCAAAGGTAGAAGAGTGACTGTCACTGTTGAAATCACAGGATACAACCTGGTCCTCTGTGTAGCCCAAGATGCCCTTCAAGGGTCCTTCTGATGCTTGCTTCACCACTTTCTTGATCTCATATTTGGCAGGTTTCTCCAGGCGGCAGGTCAGATCCACAGCAGATACATTGGGAGTAGGAACATAGAAGGCCATGCCTGTGAGCTTCCCATTCAGCTCGGGTATGACTTTGCCTACAGCCTTAGCAGCACCAGTGGAAACAGGGATGATGTTCTGGGAAGCACTATGTCCATCATGCCACAGCTTAGCAGAGGGGCCATCTACTGTCTTCTGGGTAGCAGTAATGGCATGGACTGTAGTCATGAGTCGTTCCACAATGCCAAAGTTCTCATGAATGACCTTGGCCAAGGGGGCCAAGCAGTTGATAGTGCAGGAGGTATTGCTGACAATCTTAAGGGAATTATCATATTTCTCATGGTTCACTCCCATCACGAACATGGGGGCATCAGCAGAAGGGGCAGAGATGATGACCCTCTTGGCGCCACCCTTCAAGTGAGCCCTAGCCTTTTCCATGGTGGTAAAGACTCCAGTGGACTCTACAACATACTCGGCTCCAGCATCTCCCCATTTAATATTGGTGGGATCCCGCTCCTGGAAGTTGGTAATGGCTTTTCCATTGATCACCAGCTTCCCATTCTCAGCCTTGGCAGTGCCATTGAATTTGCCATGAGTGGAATCATATCGAAACATATAAACCATGTAGTTGAGGTCAATGAAGGGGTCATTGATGGCCACGATGTCTACTTCACCTGAGGTGAATGCAGCCTTGGTCACCAGGCGCCCAACACGGCCAAATCCGTTGACTCTGACCTTCACCACCTTGTTTCAGGGATGCGACTGAAAGCAGCAGATCCTGGCACCGAGCTTGGGAGAAAAGCCAAAAGGAAAATTCTACTTTTAAAGGAGTTGTTTTCTTTGGATTTTTTTTCCATTTGGCCAATTCTATTTTTTAAGGAGCTGGGTTTTTTAGTCAATTTTTTGTGTTTCCTTTTCCAAGCTGTTGACTTTTTTCACAATTCTCTTGCGTAACTTCCATTTATTTTCCCAATTTTTCTCCTACCTCTCTTACTTGATATTTAAAATCCTTTTTGAGCTCTTCCAAGAGGACTTTTTGGACTTGAGACCAATTCATAATTCCCCTTTTATACTTCACATGTCAGCATTTTGGCATTATTGTCCTCATTTGAGTTTGGGTTTTGATCTTCCCTGTCACCATGGTAGCTTTCTATGGTCAGGCTCTTTTTTGGTTTTTGCTCATTTTTTAAAGTTGAGGTCTACTCCTGGGGTGTAGGGAGCGCTGTCCTAAGCTTCTTGCACTGGGGGACAGGGGCCTGGTCACTTGCTTTCTGTGCCAGGGTCTCCAGGGCTGACAGCTTGCCCATTATGCTAGGGTGGCCTGGGCTAGTTGTGCCCTGGGTTCTGGGCCTAGCAATTTGCCTGTTGCGCTGGGGTTGGAGGCCTCACAGCTGGCTTTCTGTGCCAGACCCACGGAGCCTGGGTTGCTGATCTGTGTTGTGACAAAGAGCCTCCCACCACCCATGCTAGGTTGCCCTCCATTTTTACCCAAGTGAGACAGATCTTTCCTGAAGTTTTTTAAGTTACTTTGAGCTAGAAAATTGTTTCACTCCTTCTTTTTGTGGATTCTGTTGCTCCAGAATTCTTTTAGAGGCTTGATTTGACATTGTTTCAAAGGGAAACTAGGGAGAGCTCAAACAACTTCCCAGCTTCCCTCTGTGATCTTTGGGCTTTTTCATTTTTAGGCTCAGTTGGGTATTTGAGAAGGAGGAGATTCTCCAACATCCTGTTCTCAGGAAGTTCACAGGAGACTTTGACTCAATTGAAGATATCCTTTCACTTTTTTGTATTTTAATTCTTTACTTTTTTAATCCCAGTTTTCCAAATTAGGAAGCCAAGGTAGATGGAGGTTAAGTGACTTGCCCAGGGTTACAAAGCTCATAAACATCTGAGATCAGATTTGAACTCAGACCTTCCTGACTCCAGGTCCAAGGGCTCTATCCATTGTGTCACCTAGCTATTTAGGGATTACACTTGTTCTGTTTGGCCCTGAGGGCAAATCCATGAACAATTTTCCCCAATTTAAAGAAAAACTTCCCATTAGCTTGTTTGTCCAGAAGTGGAATGGATTGCCCCAGGAGACAATGCAGGTTTCTTCACTGGAAGGCCCAAAGGCCACTTGTTGGTAATGTCTTAAAAATAATTCCTTTTCATGTCTGAATTGCCTAGATGACCTGCGAGGTCCTTTCCATCTCTAAGATTTCGGGATTCTGTGCTTCCAAGGGTACTCTTTCCATGACTGTAAGCCAAAAGGACCTTGATTGTATCTCTCTTGATTGATGCAGCTTAGTTTGGGCCTGTTTCACAACTCATTTCACTCCCTTCTGGCACTGAAGTCATGGAGAGTTCTGTTCTCAGCAAAGCTTCCTGAGTTGCCAATCGTTCTAAGTGTCTTGAAGTGGTGATGGTCCATTGCTCTCACTCTTGTGTGTGCTTTGCCAATGGATGTTAACAGAGCACAGCTGTCCCAGAGTTGTTGAATTCTCCTTCTTCGGGCATTTATTGCTAAAGCTGGATGAGGGCTAAAATCCAAGTGGCTATTATTCTCTAGTTAGCTCTTCCTGATGGCAATATTGGAGGCTCCATTTGGCTGTTTATCAGAATACTATAGAAGGTGCGAAAAGCCCTCACATGGTGCACCATTGCTCCCTGAAGCTAAAGATTTAAGTTTCATAAGAAAATTTTGTGTTTGTTTTCTGCTTTGGTAACAGAAAGGGAGGCTGAATTGTGATCCAACTTTTGAACTAGAAGAAATGATTCTAGAATCTAAACCCCTTCATAAAAAGAAGAAGAGGCTCGCCAAAAACAAATCCAAAGATGGAGGGAAAGAAAGCTGTGCCCTGGTAGGTGCTGGGTTCTGGTGGATGGAGGGCAGGGTCCTCTTTATCCCTTCTGAAGGTCCAAGACTAAGGGAAGCCTTGTTGAGAACAAAGTTGAATGTCCTGGTCAATGTCAAGGGACTTGTCTAGACCAGTCATACTCCAGCCATTTTCCAGAATTTCTATCAATGGAGCCCCAGAATTGATATGGAAAAAAGAAAAATATAAGAAGAGGAGGCCACGGAGTCTCCCTCTTTCCTCAATTGTTGCTGGTTGACTGATCAGCGTCAGACCAGTCACAGATTACTTTCATTGATCATTATGCCTTACTTATTGCTCTGATGTTGACTGACAGCTAAGCTAACTATTGTTTTAATTACACTTCCCTCATTAGTCTGATATTGATTGATAGTTCAGCTAGCCGGTGACAGAGAATTAAGAAATATTGGAAAATGCCACATGCGTCCTGCCCCTCCTCCTCTTCTCCAGTGATTCAGCCTTGCAGTTGGAGGAGAAAGGCCCATTGCTGTTCCTGAAATGCTGGAGCAACAACAGATGGACACTGATGAATAGTCAGATGGCTGCTCAGTATCTTTCCCCTTGATTTAGGTAGTGGGAAGAGGTATGATTTCATCCGGAGGAAGAAAGAAGGGAAGGGAATAAACATTTATATAGTACTTAACTAAGTGCTAGGCACGATGCTAAATACATTACAAATAATATCCTATTTGATCTTTATAAGTACCCTGCAAGGTAGGTCCTGTCATTATCTCCATTTTACAGTTGAGGAAACTGAGGCAAACAGAGGTCATATGACTTGCCCTGGGTCTCACAGTATGTGTCTGAGACTAGATTTGAACTCAGATCTTCCAGACTCCAGGCCCAGTGTTCTATCTACTAGTACCACCTAGCTACCTGGGACCCACTGGAGGCCTAGGTCTCCAATGCCCCAATGTGGCTGAATTCCTGGACACATGGTCACTTTACTTTTAAAGTTACCACAAATTAAACATAAGAGGTAATGTTTAGAGCCACCAATAAATAACTACTAGTTGTCTTTTTGTCGTCATCGTCGGGGGGCCAGGTACTTCACAGAAGTATGGTAAGGCAAATACTCCTTATGAAAAAAATGATTTTTAAAGATTCTTATGCCTTTAAATGAGGAAGACAAATACCATCTTTCCATTTATACCTGGAAGGACCAACCTGCAGCCCAAAAAATACAAGTCACTCTCCAAAGCTAGCACATTAACCTTAGGGGAAATTCAGAGAATCATTATGTTGACACTACAACCTTTGAAAGACAACATATTGCAATGTAGAAGCACATGAAGGCACTCACAGCCAACAGCAAGAGGCCAAAAAATAAAAAAAGTTTTCATGGCAACAACATCGGAATCAATTTTGCCATTCTAACAAATGTGTTGTCTTCCTTTGCCAGGAGCACTGATGAATCCTGTCACACAACTCTACCCTTGCTTCATAGATTTGCATGTCATTAATGCAGAGTCATTTGGTCCAGTGAAAATTCTGAATGTCAAGAGATCAAAATCACCTGCGGTAGAGTTTCCCTATTCTTTATAGTTATTTGAAATAGGTGTATAGTCATCACCAGCCTGGCTTCCGCAAAGAAAGAGGTCAAAGATCCTCAGGACCAATTTGGAGAACAATCACTCTTTAAAATCCCAAACTCTGTCCTATTTCTTTAGTTCATTCCCCTGAAACCATCTCTTATTTAAGTCAATGATGAATTCTCTATTCACCATGGGTTCCTTTTTTGTTTCCATGATTGTTTTTTTTTTATTTATGTTCAACTTCTTCCTGATGCTGAAAGAATGGACACCTACAGCAGTGCTTAGAAACAGTGAGGAAAGAATTTATCATCTTCAACAGAGAAAAGTAAGTACCTCCTGGAGATGCCTGTTCTACATCACATTTTTAGAATCTGTCAACAATGATCGAGGTTATTCCCATTAAGGAGGGCAAGGGTTGGTGGTATAGGTTGGGAGGAAGGAGAGGGGAAAATTTGTGTTCACACTCCAAATATTTTGTGCTGGTGATGTTAGGAAATGGCTGAGAAAGAGAGCAAGCTAACAGAGAGAGGAAGGAGGAAGTGGCAAGTCAGTCACTTATTTCCTCCTAGGTCCATTCTGTGTTTGGAAGTTCCATTCTGGTTTTCTTTCTTTTTTTTTTAATACACACACACACACACACACACACACACACACACACACACACATATACATGCATATATTCCTTTTAGCTACTATGATGCTGAGGTCTCATGAATCATACACATCATCTTTCCGTGTAGGAATGTAAACAAAACAGTCCAACTTTAGAAAGTCTCTTATGATTTCTCTTTCTTGTTTACCTTTTCATGCTTCTCTTGATTCTTGTGTTTGAAAGTCAAATTTTCTATTCAGCTCTGGTTTTTTCACTGAGAAAACTTGAAAGTCCTCTATTTTGTTGAAAATCCATATTTTGCCTTGGAGCATGATACTCAGTTTTGCTGGGTAGGTGATTCTTGGTTTTAATCCTAGCTCC
>JAQQSZ010016949.1:0-10910 GCA_028646595.1 Phalanger gymnotis
CATAAGCAAAAGCAATAATTTTGTTGCCTTTTTGCTTATGCTTATTCCTTTAATTTCTTTCCTCTCCCCAGCTTCATTTCTATAGCTAACATTTCTAGCTCTATATTGAAGATTAATGATGATGATGCATATCCTTCATTTACCCATGGTCTTATTTGGAAGGTCTCTAGCTTTCCCCCATTACAGATAATGTTGGCTCTTGGTTTTAGACAGATATTACTTATAATTTAAAGGAAAGCTTTATTTATTCCTATGTTTTCTAGTTTTTTTTTAAACAGAAATGCCTGTTGCATCTTGCCAAGCTTTTTCTATATCAGCTGAGAGCACTATATAATTGTCATCATTTTTGTTCTTAATATGGTCAATTAAATTTGTAGTTTTCCTAATACTGACCCAGCCCTGCCTTCCTAGTATAAATCCAGCCTGATCATAGTATGTAATCTTTGTGATATATTGTGATAGTCTATTTGCTAATATTTTATTTAAAATGCTTGCATTAATGTTCATTAGGGATATTAATGTGGTTTTCTTTTTTTCTTTGGCCTTTTCCTGCTTTGGTTATGAAGACCACATTTTGTGTCACAGAAAGAATTTAGTTGGAACTCTTCTTCTATTTTTTTTAACAGCTTAGGTAGTATTGGAATGAATTGCTCTTTAAATGTTTGGTAGAATTCACTTATAAATCCATTTGGTTCTGGATTTTTTTAAAGGAGTTCATTTGTGGTTTTTTCAATTTCTTTTTCTAAGGTATTTTAATTACCCTATTTCTTGTTCTTTTAATCTGGACAATATATGTTTTCGTAAATATTCACTCATGTCATTTAGATTGTTAGTTTTGTTGGTATATAGTTGGGTGAAATTGTTCCTAATAATTTCTTTTACTTATTTTTCATTGGTCCTTAATTCAATCTTACCTCCTGTGAACATAAAGAACAGATTACCAAATTGGGCATGCAACTTAAAAAAAAAATCCTAGAAAATTAATACAGAAAAGTTTCCAATTAAATACCAAAATAAAAATCCTGAAAATCAAAGGAGAAATTAACAAAATTAAAAATAAAAAAAAATTAAAATTCAGGGCTTATTCAGGGATCTTCTGAGATCTCTTCCTTCCTGTTGCCTGTTCTTGGCCTTCTTTCGGTCACTAAATACTGAAATGTTCTGCCATGTGATGTACATTTGACCCAACCCATTCCCAGTGTCCACATACCTTTCTGCCTTTCTAAGTAGACTTAGGCTAGAAAAATGATTCACTGTTATTTTGGGGCATTTCCCAATCAGAATGAAGTGTAATTCATTTTCTAGATCTTTGTGGAGGAGGTTTGGCAAGAAAACTAAGCTGTATGTCTTCCTACTACTCCACCATTTTGACTCCACCTCTGCACCACTGTCTCTTAAAGCCACATAGCTATGCTTATACTTTTGACATAGACAGCTTTCTATAATAGAGGAATTTGGTGCATGGAAGATGATCTTCCCATTATCCAGAAGTAATATCACGGTGGTGACTGCCACCAACTTATACCTAAAGCTCTCAGCTTGACATTGGGATATCCTAATGTCAATTTTGTCTTGTTGTACCCTGGCACTTGGCTTCTATACTCCTAATACAAAGTACACAATGGTCTTTTGTTCTTCTGAAGTTGTTAACATAGTAGGGAAGGCAGTGTAACTGAACTATGATAGAAAGGAAATAGCTGCAGCCAGTAGCCCTGAGGAGCGCGCTAGCATCTGTCTCACACCCGGGTTGCTTATAGTCAACACATAAAAGGTGGGAGCAGCTTGGTGTTCACTGCTGGTCAACTCAAACTAGTTCATGCATTTTTGACAGATAAGGAATTAAGGGGAGAAGGTGGGGAAGAAGAAGAATCCTAGAAGCAGGACAGAAGCCTGCCTGATTATGGTAGTGTGGGCTCCCACATTTTCCCCTTTTGTCTTTGTGTGTATGCATGTGTGTGACTGGTCAGTCAACAGCTTTCTGGGAAAGGTAAACGGAAGCATAAGTGGTGACCGTCCTTTGGATTGTCTGTAGGGATCTTGGATATGTATGTCTAATTTAGAGCCCGCAAACTGGTCTTACCATCAACTGGACTTGGTCGATGATGACCTGGATTTTAGGTTCAGCTTAGAGCTGAATATCTGGCTATATCGGCTGAGTCCACTTTTTTGACCCTGCTAGGGGCGCTGGATGTGACAGAAGGAGCTAGGTGGCTCAGTGGTTAGAGGGCTAGACCTAGATTCAAGAAGACCTGAGTCCCAATATAGTCTCAGAGACTTACTAGCTGTGTGACCATGGGCAAGTTGCTCAACTTCTCTTAGCTTTGGTTTCCTCATCCGTAAAAGGGGATGATAACATTTACTTCCAAGAGCTGTTGTTGTTTAAGAGAGGATATTTATAAAGTGCTCTGCAAACTTTGAAGTGTTGTCGTTGTCTCCCCCACCCCACCCCCCCGCCCATTATTATTATTATTAGGCTTTTTCCTTGCAGGCCTGACTATGAAAGCTCGTTGGGATTTTTTTGTTTGATTATGTATGTGGTAAGAATAAATATATAGTCACAGATGGGAGAGTTCAAATGTATCAGATTTTGTGACATAGACCATACAAATAATGCATCAAAGAATCCCAGAATGTTTGGGCTGGGAAGAGAACTTGGATATGTTGTAAAGGGGATGCACGCTTTGGATAGGGATCAAACTAGATGAGCTCTCAGCTCCTTTCAAGCTCCATGTCTATGAAATGCTGACATTATGAAATGATAAAAACCAGAGTATACAAAACAGTTCAACTAGAAGGTTCTGGTTAGATGGTTTCAGATAGTCAAGAATGTTACAAGAATATTGTAGCTACCTTGTAGCAAATTATGAGATGATAACAGTTTAAGGTCTTTTCACTTCTAAAAATAATTGTATTGAAATAGAGTGAAAACCATTTAAGTCTCTATGGCAGGCAATTGGGTGGGGGTGGTGGTGGTGGTGGTGGAATATTCCAGGGCAAAGGGTCCTACTTAACAACTCCTTAGATTAACCCATTCATTCATAAAGTTAGACTTGCCTGTAGGACTTCAATAACTGTAGATACTGCCTGAATGGGATCAAAAAGGTCACACTGAAAGGTAGTATGGGAAAAGCACTGGACTCAAAGATAGAAGATCTTGGTTTGAGTCTTGTTTCTGATACTGAGTAGAAGCATGACTTTGGATCAATCACTTCCTCTCTCTGGGTTTTAATTTCCTTATCTGTAAAAGAAAGGGGTTGAGCTAGTTCAGGGGTTGGGAACCTGTGGCACTTGAGGTCCTAGGGGGTCACATGTGGCCTCAAGGCCACAGGCTCCCCACCTCTGGGCTAGTTGATCTAGCATCTTTTTCAACCTTGATGTCTTGTGATATTCATTTTAAAAAAACCGAACCTCTTCTAAAACATGAATGTGGTCAAGCTAGTGGTTAGGAAATATAATAGTGTAGTAGACAGGGTGCAGAGCTGGGAGAAGTCAGGAAATCTGGGTTCTCATCCATGTTGTGCTCCAAACTAGCCATCTTACACTGAGCAAAGATTGTCACTTTCTTTGAGACTCAGTTTTTTTTATCTGTAAAATGAAGGGATGGGCTAGATAATCTTTAAGGTCTTTTTCAGTACTAAAGATACACATACACGCACACACATAAATGTATATATATGTATACACATACATATACATATATGTATACGAATGTATGTTTTGATGTTATGGATCCAAATAGGAAGAAGAGATATGACTATTGGGAAATCCTTTGGGATCCTCCAGTATGGAAGACCTCAGAATCTTTGAGGATTCAGTGATAGGTTCTGGGATTCCCTGATGGCCAAGCAGCTAAACCTTCACTCAAAGTGCAGGAAAGTGGAAGGAGCATTGGATTTTGGGGAGGGAGTGTGTCTCCTTAGGGCTTAGTGTTGCCTTTTCTCCACTAGCTGGAACTTCAGAGCATAAGCATAATGCAACAAATGCTATGCTGATAAGATAGAGATGGAGGAATATGGGTTGTGTTTTCAGACTAGAGGTTATCTAGTCAGAGACCAATTCTCATCGGCAGTGACTCCTCTTCCGACTTTATCTCCTTTTGGCTGCTCACAAAGAGGCACAGACTCCCTAGGAAATGTGAAGATGAGACACTTCTCCTGGGACCCAGGCTGGAATGGTTGAATTCCATGGAAACAACACTTATTCAAGTAGACAGGAAGAAGAGTATTTCCCCCATAGCAACTACAGAAGTTCTTGTGTATGTAGTCCTAAAAATGTTTCTCCTTAGGAACTTGCCACATTTCTCAGTAGAACTTGTCCAACAAAATTGGAAACAAGGGGCTAAGTCAAGCCCTTAGCCCTGAGCCTTACCCACATCTCCCCTTTATAGCATATTGGCTTTGGGAGGGTAGATGCCCCTTTCTTTTCAATTATGAGCCTATGACTGCTTTACTTCTCAAGTTTTATGAATTCATGCTTTGCTTTTGGCACAGTATTAGACAGCTGGCTTCATTGTATGTCTAATGTGAGAACGAATAAATGAACCAGCATTTATTAAGCACCTACTATATGCCAAGGATTGGGAATACAAACAGAAAAATAAGAAGTTCCTGTTGATCAGAAGCTCACATTCTAGTGTTGGGTAGGGAAGACAGGATTGGTCTTGAGAGGTAAAGGGATTATGAGTGGAGCCACAGGGCAATAGATTGATATGCCTTCTTCAGTGGCAATTGTAGAATTTATTTGATTACTGATCTTAGAAAAAGATTGAGAAGTGAAAAGGGGGAAAGTAGTGGGATAATACATGGTGAGATACTTTGGGTAGTTCCTGGTTTCTTGGCGGAAGGTTCCATGGAATATGAAGCAGTACCTGGAGCCAGTAAGATAGAGTATTTTAGACTAGTTTTCACTTATTCACCCACCAATTAGGCTAGTTCAAACCCAGGGTGGAGTGCTAGGAAATACTGAAGAAAGTAGGAGAGAAGGAACAGAGGAGCAGTGACCAGTAGAGAAGAGGACACAGGAGGCTGGTTTTCTTTCTGTCATTGTTGCTGTTTTTGTTGTTGGTGTTGAGTTTTGGGGTTTTTTTTTCCCCATCTTGCCCAAGAGATGACGTTGAAAGACTCTTTAGAGACTCGCAGTTGTCTGATTGGAAAAACTCAGAGTGTATATCATAGTGCATATCACTTAATGAATGTTTGTTAAATTGAATTGAATTGACCTGACTGGGTCGCCATGCTACAGAGCCAAGAGGAATGAAGAGGAGAGAGGAAGAGAGATAGGGCGATAAGGGATCATGGGAAAATGAAGAACTTGCGGGGGAAGGTCTTGGCCAAAGCAGGCCTCTTATCCTGAACCTAAGTGGTTCTGTGGTTTTACATACATTTTTGTGACCAATATTTACTCATTCTTGGATTTTTTTCCTCTCTCTCCTAAAATAAAACTTTCCTCTGTAATTTTACAAGTAGGGAGTCAGTTTGGTGTACTAGGGTTATCGTGCATTTTTTCCTCTCTTCTTTCCTGTGTGGGAGCTACTAATTGAGAGAGTGAGAAAAAAATCCTCTGAAGTGGAAGAGGACCCTTTGTGGCAAGAAAAAGTCCCTGACACAGGGTTGCAGGGCCTTGAGTTGCATAGTCCTGCTTCCCTATGCTTCCTACTATGTCACATACCTATGTGGCTACATCAGAGAATGTGATAACTGTGCATCAGTGACAACTGCTAATGGTATTGCCGCATTTAGGGCACTATGGGGTGGGAAGGAAGGAGAGAGCATTTTGTGTGGATGTCTGCATTTCTAGTTATTCCACTTATTCAAACACAATGCGAGGGGGCAGTTGGCATGGCTGCTTCCTTTATTCTATCTTAGCCTTATTTTCTCTTGCCTTGGAATGTTCCCTACAAACCAGGACCATATATGTCACTAGCCCATTGTGAGCTGAGTAGTTAACTTTCAGCCGGTGGATTTGGAGGGTTTAGCTAAAGCAGCTATATTGTTTTATTATTGTAAAAAAATTCTATTGATTCCTTTTGCTTTTGTATTTTACATGTTTCCTGCCATAATTCCTCTTGCTACTAAGCCCTGTATCAGAACAAAGAAAAACAGTTAAGAAAAAAACAGCCAACAATAATAACAACAAAAAACTGTGTCCGACAACAATCTGCACCTGTAGTACCCAAGCTCTCTATGTAGAGGGGAGAAATGTGTTTCATCATTTGTTTCCTGAGACCACAATTGATTGCTGAGGTACATATTTTATGGAAATGTACAGTTTGATAGAGCATTAGGGGAGTAACTTAGGAGTGAAATATCCCTTTATTGAAGATCAAGAACCTTTAGCAGGAAGTGGGCTACAGTGAATTCTGATTTGATATCTTCTTCATCATCATCATCATTATCTTTAGCAATCTGCCATGTTCAGAGCAACTACTAAAATCTTCCTCAGATGCTGCATCATGGTATGGGGGTGGCCATTTTATTTCCATTTCTTTGCTACCATAAAATTCCTTTTATGCATATTTCAACCTTTTCTGTCTGTCTTTGATCTTCTTGGGTTAACTCATGGCATGCATTTTTAAAGTATCCATGTCAGTATCAGTTGGGTGATAACTTTCCTGAGGGATACTTCATATTTTAAAGATCTGCCATTTTTAAGGTGTGTGTGGGGGTACTCCTTTCTCCCATGCATATTACTCCCCTCTTGAATGACTTGGGAGATGATCTTGAATTGCTAGACTTGAAAAATTAATCACCCTCTAGCCTACCTGGTTCTTGGAAAACAAATATATCATCAAACCAATATTTGTAGCCTTTCTAACCTGGCAGGACCAGTCAAAGTTTATGTTCTGCTGGCTTAGACTTCCTGAACCCAGCCAAGGTCACTTCCATATTCTGATGAGATTATCAGAGCAGGACTTTGGTAGAGGAGGCAGGGTATTTTTTTTTTTTTTTGACCAAACCTGTGGGGAGCTCTGGGTAAGGAACTTCTACAAAAGCAGATTAACTTGTTCTCTGAAACTGATAATCTGAAAGCACTGGTTGAGGAATAGAGAGATCAAATAATTTGCTCAGTACATACATAGTCAGTATGTGCCACAGGTGAAACTTGAACCAGGCCTTCTTGGCTCCAAGGTCAACTTGGCCTTGTTGTGCTGCTTCTCATGGCTGTGTGGGAGGGGACAAGGAACAGAAGGTAATTCTGCCTGAAGCATTAACTTAGGATCTTCTCTTTTTCTGGTTGACTTAATTAAAAGAAGCCAATTCTAGTCCCATCTCCAAAACCAACTAGTTGTGCAACTGGCCAAATCACTTCCTATTTCTGGGTTGTAATTTCCTCTTCTGTCATATGAGGAAGTTTGGACCTAAGAATCTGAACTTATTCTTGCTCTTCGATTCTAGTTCTGAGGCCCTGGTAGAGAGGAACTGAGGTTGGAAAGAGCCTCTAACAGGAAATTGCATTTGTTGAGAGCTCGATTGAGTGGATGTTTATAGATGAAGGAAAAGCCATATGCTAGACAGATAAATGGACTCTGATTCTAATGACATTATTTAGAAACACTTTAACTAAATGAACATTTGAGGCAGGCATCAACTGCGCTTCTTCCTGGGCAGTGGAATGCTTCTGTTTAGTGTAACAAGTGTTAACTCAGCCTCCCTAAGACCTTTGAAAAGGGACAGCAGTCTTTCAGTAGACTAAGACATTAGAAAAACAGCGGGGATGGATGTAAATAGTCTAAAACTTCAGATTTTTATCTGTCAAGCACTGGTATTATGAAAACAAAACTCTTCTCAGTGAGGGCCCCAGGGCCTGGCATGGGACAGATTCATCAATGAATGATTTTGTGTATCACACAAAGGGGAAATGAGCCTTGCTCAGAGGGTGGAGGCTTTTCCGGCTCAGCTGGGTCAGAAGGCTTCCTTAAGCTGAATGAGAGGACCTGGAAAACCCCACCTGAGCCTCACTAGTTTTTCACTCTACTAGGCATATTCAGTGCTTATTCATCTGGATTTGTTAATTTGAGGGCCAGTGATGATTTAAATGTCATCTGATGTTGACCTCTTTCCTGCTTTGCAACTACATAGTGGAGTGGAAAAAAAAAAACCAACAACAAACAACCCAAGAACACTGGATTTGGATTCAGATGTCCCAGGTGTGACATTGGGCAAATCATTTCCCTTCTCTGGGCCTAAGTTTCCTTATCTGTAGAATGAGGGGGTTGGACTAGATGGTCTTGAAGACTCTAAAAAGCTCTAAAAGTTCTAGGTATAAATAGAGTCTTGTGTCTGCATTCTATTCTTTATCTCATGGCTAACGGGTATGTTACACTTTGTCTTATAGGGATCTGAAGGACTCGTATGCATGCCAACTGATAAAATTAATTATAATGCAAAATATGTTCATAATGAGGCCTTTCAGAATTAGAATTCACTCCCTCCGTCATACCTGAGTTCTCATTACTATCCAATACACAGGCTCTGAGAGTCTTTTTCCCTGAAAAACAATCTATGCTTTATTGTTGTTGGGTTGTTTTTCAGTAGTGTCCAACTCTTCATGACTCCATTTGGGGTTTTCTTGGCAAAGATACTCATTTTTCAGATGAGGAAACTAAGGCAAATAGGATGAAGTGATTTGTCCAAGGTCACATGGCTAGTAAGTGTCTGAGGCCTTATTTGAACTCGGGAAAATGAATCTTCCCTGACCGCAGGCCTGGCGCTCCATCCACTGTGCCACTGAGCTGCCACGCTTATTCAACTCAGTTCAACCCAATTCAACCTAATACCAATACATTAAGCAACTATTGTGGGAACCATACTGGGCATTAGTAAGCAAATGAATTTATTCTCTGCCCTTAAGGAGCTTATAATCTAACATAGCATTAAGTGGAAGGGACTTTGGAGGCCAGTCTAAGCTATAGCAGACCGTGAAAATAGCTTACAGTACAATTACAATAATATAATTAATATATAATATACAATGTATAATATGATATTATTATTATTATTATTACCATTACCACTAATAATAACTGGCACATAGTGCTTTTAAGGACTGCAGAGTATGTTACATACATTTGATCCTGTGTGAGATAACTGTTTCATCTGTGATTGCTCCCATTTTACAGAGGAGATAAATGAGTCCAAGTGAGATTAAGTGGATTTCCATAGCTAAGTGCTAGAGGAAGGACTGGAATCTAGACGTTTAGTGCTTCAGAGAGTGTAAAACAAGGTTCTATATGAGGTCTGAGGCATAATGACTAAGGGGATCAGGGAAGACATCCTGGAGGAAGCATCATTTGAGCAGGAGTTTAAAGGATGGTTAGGAGTTTGTCAGGTTAAAAAACTAAGGGAGGGAATACCAGATAGAGAAAATAGTATGTGAAAAAACTTGGTGGTGGGCAAAGTGTGGCTAGAGAATAGATTACAAGGAAAATGAGTAATATGAAATCATGCTGGAAAGGTAGCGTGGCACCAGATTGTAGTGCATCTTGACTGGGTAGAAGAGTTTAAACCTCACCTGCTTGGCAATGGGGGGTTGATGAAGAGGAGGGACTTTTACCAGATCTGTGTTTTATAGGGCCTTGCTTTGTGCTTGCTCAGATCACCTAATATAGAAACACCCATGTGGGATAGTCCAGGGACCAGTTTCTAAGAGAGGAAAATAGATAGAATAGATAGATAGAATACTATAGAATATAGAAGATTCTATTAAATATGGAACAGGATAGGATAGGATAGAATAGAATAGAATAGAATAGAATAGAATAGAATAGAATAGAATAGAATAGAATAGAATAGAATAGAATAGAATAGAATAGAATAGAATAGAATAGAATAGAATAGGATAGAATAGGATAGAATAGAATGCTATGTTCTTCTACCATTGGTGTGGGAACAGCCTCTTGCAACTGAGTGGATAACTCAAACAGACTACATAAAAACTGCCAGGAGACTCATTCTCTCTCTCTCTCTCTCTCTCTCTCTCTCTCTCTCTCTCTCTGTCTCTCTCTCTCTGTCTCTCTCTCTGTCTCTCTCTCCCTCTCTCTCCACTTCTCCCTCCCCCCTTTCTTTCTTTCTTTCTTTCTTTCTTTCTTTCTTTCTTTCTTTCTTTCTTTCTTTCTTTCTTCCTTCTTTCCTTCCTTCCTTTCTGAGTAACTAATAATTTTATTAATTATTGCAAGCAGATAATTTTTTCATGTTTAAATCATTTTTTTACTTAATATTTTTAGCTTTCAGCATTAATTTTTACAAGAGTTCAAATTACAAATTTTCTCCCCATTTCTACCCTTCCCCCCACTCCAAGATGGCATATATTCTGATTGCCCCTTTCCGCAGTCAGCCCTCCCTTCTGTCACCCCACTCGCCCCCACCCATCCCCTTTTCCCTTACTTTCTTGTAGGGCAAGATATATTTTAATGCCCCATTGCCTCTATACCTTATTTCCTAGTCGAATGCAAAAACTATTTTTTTGAACATCTGCTTTTAAAACTTTGAGTTCCAAATTCTCTCCCTTCTTCCCTCCCCACTCACCCTCCCTAAGAAGGCAAGCAATTCAACATAGGCCACATGTGTATCATTATACAAAACCCTTCCACAATACTCATGTTGTGAAAGACTAACTATATTTTGCTCCTTCCTATTCTATCCCCCTTTATCCAATTTTCTCCCTTGACCCTGTCCCTTTTCGAAAGTGTTTGCTTTTGATTACTTCTTCCCCCTATCTGCCGTCCCTTCTATCATCCCCACTTTTTTTTAATCTCCATCCTCCTTCTTTCCTGTGGGGTAAGATACCCAATTGAATGTGTATGTTATTGCCTCCTTGGGTCAAATCTGATAAGAGAAAGATTCACTCATTCCCCCTCACCTGCCCCCTCTTCTCTCCCAACAGAACTGCTTTTTCTTGCCACTGTTATGAGA
>JAQQSZ010016950.1:0-10909 GCA_028646595.1 Phalanger gymnotis
TTTTTTCAGTTATGTCTGACTCTTCATGACCCCATGGACCACAGCATGCTAGGCCCTTCAGTCCTCTACTGTCTCTTGAAGTCTGTCCAACCTCATGTTTATTGACACTCTCTATGTCATCCTCTGCCTTCCCCTTTTCCTTTTTCCCCAAATCATGGTCTTTTCCAATAAATCTTGTTTTCTCATTATGTAGTCAAAGTATGTAAGCTTCTGCTTCAGTATTTGATCTTCCAATGAATAGTCTGAATTAATTTCTTTAAATATTGATGGATTTGACCTCCTTCCTGCAGAAGAGACTCTAAAAAGTCTCCTCCAGCACCACAATCAAAAGCGTCAGTCATTATATTATCCCTAGGCTAAAAATGAGCTAGCAGAGTGTCACACAGTACTCAGTCATGCTTTCTGCACATAGATTGCACCAGCATGATAAGCAATAGAAGGAAGGGCTATTCTGACAGCGATGCTTCTTGCTATTCCCAAATCTGATTGCTTTCACTGGCTGTCCCTCATGCCTCAAACTCTCTTCCTCCTCATCTACACTTCCTGCCTTCAAAGCCTCAGCTAAAGTCCCACCTTATACAAAATGACTTTTGTACTCCTTGAGTCTGCCACAATTTATCCTTCATGTATCTTTTTTGCACTTAGTTGTTGCAGACTGTGAGCTCTCTGAGTTCAGGGACTTTTAAAATTTTTACTTGTTTTTATTTTTGTGACCTTTAGTTGTATCTTTAGTACCTGGTACTAAATAGGTACTTAACAAATGTTAGTTGACTGACTGACTGATAGTATCCTGATGAAGAGGATGTCAGGTCCATGCCCTGGTCTATACTTCTTGTCCTCATCTCTCCCTAGGCTCCCTAGCTTGTCCAATTCATGACACATCCCACTGTGAGCTTCCAAACTTCCTCACAAACATGGCATGCTAAAACAGCTGCTTCACAGTGGCTTCTGGGAGATGGAGTTCCCAAAGAGTATATGGGATGAACAGACTCCATAATTACCTATCTCCCCCCATTGTCAAATGTCAATGAAGTTCTCTGTAGTTGCTAATTTCATTTCCTTTTTAACTCATTAACTCCCTGAAATCTGGCTTCTGACTATACCATGCTTCATATCATTCTCAATGGTTAAACCCAGGGAAGTGTGCAGTAATCTGTTGATGCTCCTACTTAAAGCGTGAAGGAGGTGGAGCAAAGAAAGACTCAGGGCCAATTCTGGACATCTGTGGTTGTCACGTTAGGCACCTGTGCCATGAAACCCTCCAGGTGCCACAAAATCCTTCAGGTGCAATGAGACCAGTAAGAGGCAGTGTCAATCTCTGTTGCTCCCGCATGCTTCTCTGAGTGCTTGCCAAGCCCGTCTTGGCAAGTTTGAACCTGAAGTCCTTTCCCTAGTCTTTTCTATCAAGTCCCAGGGCATGTCGATGGCAGGAAGATCAGAAGGATATCAGGCTCTTTTACCTTACTGTATTCAAGAAATCATCCAAGTCCTCTAAAATGAATTTGGTCACAAGAAGTTTTCCTTAGGAAGGATGGGAGTAGAGGCAGGTGGGCTTAGAGAAGACATGAGATTACAGATTTTCTGATTTTATAATTTTTTGACATATTTGACCCCAAGATTTATAAAGACGATGCAGAGACATCTCCCATACAAGTTTCAGAGTAGTTGGGGAAATGGAATGGAGAGTCCATTCATATGTGGTTGGAGGGCCCTCTACTGAAGAGTGAGAGATATGGTAGCTCTTAGAAAAGCCTACACAAATGTTCCCAAACTTGTTTGGACTATCACCTCCTTTAACAACAACAACAAAAAAATTACTCAGCACCCCCTGGAAATCTACTTTCTTTAATTCTTTAATGGGTTTTTAAAAAGTCTGTGTCATTTCACAAAAATATATAATATAATTTAAAAAAAATACTGCACCTTAAATTTAATAATTTATTATAAATTTGTAGGGGTTTTTCCTGCTTTAAGATTTTGATGATGTAATATTACATGATGTAATCTATAGTATCATATTGTAAATGTCATTACATGCACATATTCCTGCTGATGAATGCTGGACTTCCCGAAAATGCTCAATTTGCTTGTCTGCCAACATTTGCTTGTTAAGATGTGTCAGTGGACTTAACCTTTGATGGGTTATAACTTGCATTTTGTGTTTTTGGAAAATAACATAGTCACTATGATTTCAACTCTGTTACACAAGAGATGAAACATGTACAAATGGTTCTTCCAAACCTTTCTCATCTTTTCTTCTTTCATTATGATTTTACAGCTCCCTTATTTTTATTCAATACCCTCCCAATTGCACCCGAGGCTACTCCCACCCCCTTGGATCATTCCAGCTCTCCCCTGTCCCCAGCATAGCCCACTTTGAGAACCTATGGTACAAATTTTCACAGAATATTCTTTGATATGGCCTCTGGGCAGGTGTCCCAAGACTAGCTGCCATTATGAAACCAAAATATATCTTATTAATATTTTATATAATAAAATAAATCATATATTTATTATAATAATAAAATAATATTTTGTTGTTCAGTCATTTTTCAGTTGCATCTGATTTTCGTGACCACTTTTGGTGATTTATTTGATAAGATACTGGAGTGGTTTGCTGTTTTCTTCTCCAGTTCATTCTACAGATGAGGAAACTGAGGCAAACAGGGCTAAGTGACTTGCCCAGGGTCACACAGATAGCAAGTATTCAAGGCTGGACTTGAGCTCAGATCTTCCTGACTCTAGGCCTGGCACTCTATCCGCTGTACCACCTAGCTACATTTTATACACACACACACACACGTATGTATGTATGCGTATATGTATATACACACATATAAATATATGTATATATGATGTGTATATGTATATGTATATTGTATGTATACACATACAATTATTGTGATTACGCAAGAAAGTGCAATTAAACTAATAATTAAATCCTTTCAAGACCACTTGCTTTTAGTTCCAGCCACTCTACTATGTACAGCATCCACATCAACTATGATAATGTGCTTATGTATATGTACATATATCTACACATGTATAAGCAAGGCAAGGTAGCAGGTGGCCAAGACCTGGGTTATAGAAAGCTGTTAAGAAAGTGAAGCTTAGGAAGATCCCTGAGAGGGTTATAGAAGCAGCCAGAAGGAACTATAACTTTCTAGAGACTTGAAGGAAGAAGCAACAAAGAGAAAGTGCAAAGGTGGCTTAGGGCTGGACCTGTTTCTATGTGCCACTTTACAAAAAGCGTGACTCATCTAATCCTTGACCCTGTCTACCTTTCACCTGGGGAGGACTGAGCCAGATCTATGAGCTTGGAAGGGATTAAGTTGGAAAGTCCTTTCCTCATTCTCACTTTCTAAAATAGTCAAGAAGCCTGTAATAGCAATTTAGATTGATGGAAGAGAACATATGTGGCCTTTAAAATTGCTATTTCATCTTTGAATAGCCATTCCTCCAATAACTACAAAATAATCTTTGTCGAACTACGATTTCTTTGTGTCCCTGTTATCCTGACCCTGAGATTTCTGAAACCATTTACCTGATAGAAATAGTCAATACTGTGAATCTTTAATCCTTAGGGTAGCTCTCTTTTTCTGTCACTCCAAGAAACTAACTTCTTAGCTCTGATTTGTTTCTGTTTTCTCCACCAAGGAGAATAATCTTTGGACCGGAAAGGACAGAACAAAATTGGTTAATGAGGAATTCAAATCCAAGAAAGTGAGGAAATAACAAGAGGGCAACTTTCTACTCTACATTAGAGTAGTAGAATGGTGATGAAAGGCAAGCTGGGGGCAGAGCCAAGATGGTGGAGAAAAGGCAGAAACTCTCCTGAGCTTTCCTTAAAACCAGTCCAAACAACTTTACATAATTCTTCAAAACAAATTCTAGAGTGGCAGAACCCACAAAAGGACGAGATGAAACAATTTTATAGCCCAAGACAATTTAGGACAATAGGAAAGATAGGTTGCATTTGGGTGAGAGGGAAGCTCAATCCAGCACAGGACACACCTTTGCAAGCCAGCAGCAGGCCTTGGAAAGAAGTGAATCAGTGGCATGACCTCTCAGCCCACAGATAGTAAGGATGGGGTGGAAGTGGGGTCAGACTACTGGTCAGAAAAAAGATTACAGGAGTTCCTTTGCTGGCACCAGGGGTAGGACTCTGTTGCATTGCTTATATTTGGATCTGAGTTGCAGCTCTGGGACTCAGTGCCAAGGTGGGGAGGAACACTAGCATACTACAACTTACGGCCCACAGTGAAATTGGGACCCTCATCATAGTTCCAGGGCAGAAAAGAGTACTTGTGGCCACTCAGAGACCAGAGTACAGGCCAGGAGAACAACAAACACTTGCCCCTAGATCATACCACCTTGGAAGAAATGAAAACTTACAGGTCCCCAGAATTATCTCTCAAAACAGCTGCACAAAAACCTTAAACTTAGGACAGTGCTCCTTTCATTCTGGAAGCAGAGCCCTACTTCTGCACAGAGTTAAAAATCAAGAAATAGGCTAGAAAAATGAGCAAACAGCAGAAAAGATCCTGATTATAGAAGTCACTATGAAGACAGGGAAGATCAAAACACAAACACAGAAGAAGCCAACAAAGTCAAAACTGTACAACAAAAGCCTCGAAGAAAAACATGAATTGGTCTCAGGCCATGGAAGAGCTCAAAAAAAGGATTTTAAAAATCAGGTAAGAAAGGAAGAGGAAAAATTGGGAAGACCAATTAGAATGATGCAAGAATAGCTTAGCAAAGGACACACACACACACACACACACACACACAAATACTGAAGGAAAAAAAACATGTTAAAAACTAGAACAGACCAAATAAGGCACAAAAATACAATGAAGAAAAGAATGCCATAAAAATTAGAACTGGTCGAGCGGAAGAAGATATACGAAAATTCAGTGAAGAGAACTCCTTCAAAAGCACAATTGCCCAAACAGAAAGAAAAAGGTACAAAATCTCATTGAAGAAATAACTCCTTAAAAATTAGAATCGGGCAAGTGAAAGCTAATGACTTTACGAGACATTAAGGAACAATAAAACAAAATCAAAAGCATGAAAATATAGAAGAAAATGTGAAATGTCTTACTGGGGAAAAAAAAAAAACAACAACTGACCTGGAAAATAGATCCAGAAGAAATAATTTGAGAATTATTGGAACACCTGAGGGCCATGATCATGAAAGGAGCCTAGACATCATCTTTTAAGAAATTATCAAAAAAGAAAAAACTGGCCTGATATCCTCGTACCAGAAGGCAAAATAGGAACTGAAAGAATTCACTGATCATCTCCCGAAAGAGATCCCAAAACGAAACTCCCAGGAATATTATAGTCAAATTCCAGAACTCCCAGGTCAAGGAGAAAATATTGCAAGCAGCCAAAAAAGAACAATTCAAATATCATGGAGCTACAGTTCAGCATAAAGCAAAATTTGGTAGTTTCTACATAAATGATCAGAGGGCTTAGAATACGATATTCCAGAGGGCAAAAGAGCTTGGATTGCAATCAAGAATCATCTATTTAGCAAAACTGAATATAATCCTTCAGGGGAAAAATGGATATTCAATGAAATAGAGGACTTTCAATCATTCTTTATGAAAATACCAGAGTTAAGTAAAAAAAAATGACTTTAAAATATAAGATTCAAGAAAAGAATAAAAAGGTAAACAGGAAAGAGTAATCATAAGGGATTCAATAAGGCTAAACTGTTTACATTCTTATATGGGAAGATGATATTTGTAACTAAGAGGAACATTCTCATTATTAAGGCAGTTAGAAGGAGGACAGGGAGAGAGGGCAAGGTGTGCCAGTAAGGCAAAATGGGCTTAGTTTAATGGGTGCCCTTGAAGAATTTGGTTTTTGTTTATTGGGAAAGTACTTTCACCTGTTAAATGCTAAGTCCCAGGCCCCAAGCCCTATGAGGTGTGAAACCTGTATGGGCGTAGATTAATAACTTAAGGGGGCCAACTCGGGAACCAATGGTCTCTGGACTCTGGTCTGTGGTCGTTGAGGCGGGGCTTGAGAACCCCAGAGGCTTGGCTGCGAGGAGAGGTGAGAAACTACAACTGAAAAAAAAATCTGAAGCAGAGCCGACCCCTGTGTGGACCCAGGAGTTTGAGCTAGGACTTGAGGCCAGTGAATATGATTTATGCCATCTTATTTTTCTGTGGCCTCCTGGCTACTCTTGTGACGTGGGCCTACTGGGCCTGGAGGCTTGTGTTCACAATACTGGAATGGGGAGGTTGGTTCGCTAATTTGTTGCTCTGGGCCCTGAATAAATTTTTTGATGCCTTCTGCTTGGAGAATTCTATATACCCAATGATTTTGAACCATTCAGATATTTATATGATCCTTTTTGAGATCATAAATTCGGCCTTCCTACTACACAAGGGTGTGAGTCAAAGATGATGGAATAATTATCTAAAAAAATAAAATTAAGGGGTGAGAAAGAGGAATGCACTGGGAGAAGAGGAACAAGAGAGGTAGAACAGGGTAAATTATCTGATATAAAAGATGCATGAAAAAGCTTTTACAGTGAAGGGGAAGATGAGAGAAGTGAGGGGTAGTGCTTGAATCTTACTATCATCAGAATTGGCTCAAAGAGGAAATAACATATGTACTCAGTTAGGTATAAAAATCTCTTACCCTACAGAAAAATAGGAGAGGAAAGTGATAAGAGAAAAGGTGGCTGGGGGCAAGGGCGAGAGAAAGGAGCTGATAGAAAGGTATGCAGATTGTAGGAGGTAAAAGTCAGAAGTAAAACACTTTTGAGAACGATAAAGTGAAAGGAGAGAGAGTAGTATAAATGAGGGAAATAGAATGGAGAGAAATACATATTTACAGCAAGTTTCTCTGATAAAGACCTCATTCATATAGAGAACTGAGGCAAATTTATAGAAATAAGAGCTATTCCTCAACTGATAATTGGTCAAAGGATATGACCAGGCAGTTTTTATATGAAGTAATCAAAGCTATCTATACTCATATAAAATACTCCAAATTCATTAGAGAAATGAAAATTAAAACAACTCTGAACACTGAAAGAACTCAGCACCTATCAAATTGTCTAATATGATAGAGGGGATGTGGGAAAATTGAGACACTAATGCACTGCTGGTGAAGTGGTATCCTGATTCAACCATTCTGTAGAACATTTGGAACTATACCACTATTAGATCTGTATCCCAAAGAGATCAAAGAAAAACGTACATATGTGTACAAAAATATTTATAGCAACTGTTTTAGTAGTGGCAAAGAATTTGAAATTAAGGGGACGTTCATCGATTGGGGAATGGCTAAACAAGTTGTATGTGATTATGGTGGATGACTATTGTGCTATAAGAAGTGAAAAGCATGATGCTCTCAGGAAAACTTGAAAAGACTTATATGAACTGATGCAAAATTAAAGTAACAACCAGGAGAACATTTTTAAAGTAACAGCAATATTGTATGATGAACAACCACCAATGACAGCTATTGTCAGCAATACAATGATCCAGGACAATTCTGAAAGATTATGATGAAAAATGCTATCCATCTCCAAAGAAAGCTCTGACTAGAAATGTATAACTTATATGAAATTGCTTGCCTTCTCAAAGGGGGTAGGGTGGGGTGGGGTGGGAGGGAAAGAGGGAAGGGACAATTTGGAACTCAAAATTAAAGAGAAAGAATGTTAAAATTGTTTTTATAAGTAATTAGTGGAAATATTAAATTAAGAATGTATAGTTCAAGCACAAAAAGAGAAAAAAAAAGGAAGCCAGATTGCCTTGGAAGAAGTAAGAAAATGTTGCTACTACTAATAATACCTTCACTTCTACATAAGCCTAATGTCAGGAGAGATGTCTCCTCTTTCCTGGTCTTAGAGGACATGGTGATAAAAGTGAATCTATGAAGAGTAAATTGGAGATCCAGAAAATAGTAGCCCTCTGGGTGAAGAGTTAAGCAATTTGTGTGGAAAATAGTTGTATACACATTTGGAGGGAAAACAATGGAAGAAAGCAAAAGCGGTAACATGAATGACAATCCATTGTATATGTGGGAAGGAGCATTCTAAGCTTAAAGACCCTTTTAGTTTGTGAATGTGGGTTGCATTATTTGGCAAGACTGGATTTTTGTAATAGGGTGAGAGCATGAGTTTGTGCCTGGTAGTCTGGAGCTCTAGCATGTCTTAGAGAGATGAGGTAAGTCTGTGGGACAAGCAATCTCCTAGGTTGGGTTTAGGGCCCTAGTCAACCCCTTATGCAGCAATAATAAACCAGTGATGAGAAAATTTAATCAGATAACATAAATATGGATGGCAAATGAGCTTCCTATACCTTTCATTCAAGAAAAGAGAAATCAGGAAAGGGTATAAGATGATCTAGAACTTGGGGAAGTGAGCTGAACACTCACCCTTGTTGAGTTCAAGTTTGTGGGCTGGAGTCAACATCCCAGAGAACTGAAAGATGTGATTGTTAAGCTGCTATCAAGTGAGCTTCCAAAGGTCACAGAAAATAGCAGTGGAGTCATGAGATGAAGGAAGGTCAAAAGTCCCAGTTTTCAAGAAGAAGATTGCAAGAAGAGTTTGTGAGGTGGTAATCTTGGTTTCAATTCCTCACAAAATTCTAGGACATCTTATTAAGTGGATGTTTTGTGAACATTTAACTAAAGGGATGCTAATGATATGCCATGCCTCTCTATGTCCTTTTGATATTCTCAAGAAGCTTTTAGTCTGGAGTGAATAAAAAAAGCTGGAACATAAATTGCTATGATATAAGGCAGAATGTGCCAAGTATAAAGAAGAGGTCCAAAGGAAATGCTGGGGAGTTGTTTGGACTATACCCAGGCCTTGGAACAAGTCCTATGGCCACATACATCTGAGTCTTTACTCATACAGCTTCTTATGAGTAACATTCCCTCTCTCCTGGCCCCATTTCTGCTTATTGAATTCTTATACATCGTTTTATAATTATTTGTGCAAGATGTTGGTAAAATCTTAGAAGGAAAACGATAATAACTTACATTTCAATTTTTCTCCTGAAGGCTGCTTTAGATGCATCCCTGCAATGTTATATTGTTTTATCATTATCAATTTCTTTCACCTAATTATTGTTTCTATGATTTGTTCTTTGTCTCACTTGTTATTTAGGATTTCATTGTTAAGTTTCCATCCATTGTCATGTTTGTGCTTCCTGAATTATTTTTATTGTTATGGTCTGTAAAAGATATGTTGCTATTTCTGTCATATATATTTTTATATACTTAAACATATGGTCATTTTTTCTGAGTTTAATTTGGTTCTGAGAAATACATATATTCTCTAACAGTCCCATTTAGAAGGTGCAATAAGTATTTTACTCATGTTCCTCTAGCAATTCATTTAATTACATATTTTCTTTTCTGCTTACTTTGGTTTATCCAAAATTGAGAGAATATTAAAGTATCTTTCCATCCTTGCACTATTATTTATGTCTTCTTGGAATTAAATGTATTCTTTCCTTTATAAATTTGGAGCATATATGTTTAATATTGATATTAATATTGATAGATTTTATATTGATTTGTCTTCTATTGTTCTTTTCTGCATAATACAGTTTCTTTGCTTATCTCCATGTTATATTTTTTGCTTTTTCCCTTGTCTGGTAGCTTGACTGCAACTCTTATTTTTTTTTGTATTCATTTGATGCATAGTAAATTTTGTGTAAGCCCCTGGTTTTTATTCTATGCATGCTTTTGGTTTTTAAGTATGTGTCTTGTAAGTAACAGAATGAGGTTTTGTTTTCTTATGCAATCTGTTGTGTTTTCATTTTATTGGGTTGTTTAATCCATTCAGACTTAAAATTATTAAAATTAGGTTTATATTCTCCTTCATTAGTCTGTAATTTTTTTCTGAATTAGGATTTTTTGTTCTTTTTTGTTTATAAAGACACTACTTTGTCTCTTTAGTTATTTTTGCTTAATGTACTTTACCTGATCCTCCTCCCTTTCTCTAGTTTTGGCATCTCATTTAATGTATCATACCTTTTGCTTTCATCCTTTTACCTAGTTATTTAATTCTTCCCATTTTTTTCTTAATTGACAATTAAACAGAATTCTCCTTCTCCTTTAAATTCTTTTGATAGTTTCTCTTATTAAATTTTCTTTACTTTTTTTTAATAAAACAATCAAACACATAATTTATTTCCCTCAATTATTATAGACTTATTTTTTTGAATCAGGCTCTTCTTATTTAATTTTTCCACTTTAGTGTCTGTGTTTCTCATGGAATTAAAGCTTCTAAAGTTATGAGTGCCTTCTTCTAAATAGTTTCTATGTTATTGCCCTTTAGATCATGCCTTCTCCTTTTTCTTTTGTTTCTTACTCTATAAATATCAGTGTCTTCAGGAATGGTTAAAATTATTGCCCCCATGGCAGAAATTTTCTTGTATCTCTTGTCATGCAATCTATTACTACCTCCTGCCCTTGCCATGATCATTTTTTCTCATTTGCCATGAATGGTCATTGCAGAGTCTATGCACTCTACTCACACTCCTGAATGATAGGTATTCCTAGGAGCTCTTATTTCCTTCTCCAAAAGTACAATGCTGCCCACGGAGGCAAAACATTCTATCAGATGTCATGATTTCTCTATGTATCAAATCCCAGCAGATTCTACCCCTTGTAGGATCTCCATCTTACATGATAGAATATATCTCCCCTTCCATAGGAGGATTCTTGGGACCCCTTCCCATCACTGAATTGAGATTTCTTACTTTTTTATTCCATTCCAGCTTTTCTACCTCACCTACACCCCCCTAGGCCCTCTTCTTCCTGAGAGACTCCAGGCCCCAATTTCCCTTCATTTTTTACCACTGACTTGATTATGATAAATCACACATTCCCCCATATCTTTTTCTCCTCTCTCATCATTTATGTG
>JAQQSZ010016951.1:0-10909 GCA_028646595.1 Phalanger gymnotis
AGACTTCCAAATATTTTATGGTATCTACAGTAACTTTAAATGGAATTTCTGTTTCTATCTTTTGCTGTTGGGCTTTGTTAGTGATGTATAGGAATGTCGAGGATTTATGTGGGTTTATTTTATATCCTGCAACTTTGCTAAAGTTGTTTGTTATTTTGAGTAGTTTTTACTTGATTCTCTAAGTAAATCATCATATTGTCTGAAAAAAGTGATAATTTAGTTTCTTCTTTGCCTATTCTAATTCCTTCAATTTCTTTTTCTTCTCTTATTGCTACAGCTAATGTTTCTAGTACCAAATTGAATAGTAGGAGTGATAATGGACATCTTTGTTTCACCACTGATCTTATTGAGAATCATCTAGCTTATTCCCATAACATATAATGCTTGCTGATGGTTTTAGGTAGATGCTATTTATAATTTTAAAGAAGGCTCCATTTATTCCTATCCTTTCTAGTGTTTTTTAATAGGAATGGGTGTTGTATTTTGTCAAAGGCTTTTTCTGCATCTATTGAGATGATCATATGGTTTCTGCTAGTTTTGTTGTTGATATGATCAGTTATGCTGATAATTTTCCTAATATTAAACCAGCCTTGCATTCCTGGAATAAACGGTCATAGTGTATTATTCTTGTGATAAGTTGCTGCAATCTTTTTGCTAATTTTTTATTTAAAATTTTGCATCAATATTCATTAGGGAAATTGGTTTATAATTTTCTTTCTGTGTTTTAACTCTTCCTGGTTTAGGCATTAGTACCATATTTGTGTCATAAAAAGAATTTGGAACTGTGAACTCTCTCACCCAGCATGCACTTGCCTCCCTCCTGCCTCCAGGTGTGGCACCACCTCTTCTCTCTCTTAAAGGTTTAAACTTGCCACTTCAAAGTTCATCATGGATGATGATATTGCTGCTCTTCTTGTTGACAATGGCTCTGGAATGTGCAAAGCTGGCTTTGCAAGAGACAATGCCCCTCAGGCCATCTTGCCTTCCATTGTTGGGTGCCCCAGACATCAGGGTGTGATGGTGGGTGTGGACCAGAAAGACAGCTATGTGGGGGATGAGACCCAGAGCAAGAGAAATATTCTGACCCTGAAGTACCCCATTGAACATGGCATTGTCACCAACTGGGATGACATGGAGAAGATCTGACATCATACTTTCTTCAATGAGCTCCATGTGGCCCCTGAAGAGCACCCTGTGCTGCTCACAGAAGCCTCCCTGCACCCCAAAGACAACAGAGAAAAGATGATTCAGATTATGTTTGAGACCTTCAACACCTCAGCCATGTACGTTGCCATCCAGGCTGTGCTGTCCCTGTATGCCTCTGGTCATACCACTGGTATTGTAATGGACTCCAGTGATGGTGTGACTCATACTGTGCCCATCTATGAAGGTTATACCCTTCCCCATGCCATCCTCCATCTGGATCTGGCTGGCCATGATCTGACAGACTACCTCATGAAGATCCTGACTGAGAGAGGGTACAGTTTCACTACCACAGCTGAGAGGAAAATCGTGCGTGACATCAAGGAGAAGCTATGTTATGTGGCCCTAGACTTTAAGCAGGAGACGGCCACTGCTGCACCTAGCTCTTCTCTGGAAAAGAGCTACAAGTTCCCTGATGGTCAGGTTACCACCATTGGCAACAAAAGTTTCCAATGCCCAGAAGCTCTCTTCTAACCATCTTTCTTAGGTATGGAATCCTGTGGAATCCACAAAACTACCTTCAGCTCAATCATGAAGTGTGATGTTGACATCCATAATGATTTGTATGCCAATGCCATATTGTCTGGTGGTATTACCATGTACCCAAGCATTGCTGACAGGATGCAGAAGGAGATTACTGCCCTAGCTCCCAGCACAATGAAAATCAAGATCATTGCCCCACCTGAGTGCAAATACTCTGTCTGGATTGGAGGCTCCATCCTGGCCTTTCTTTCTACCTTCCAGCAGATGTGGATCAGCAAGCAGGAGTATGATGAATCTGGGCCCTCCATTGTCCACTGCAAATGCTTCTAAATGGACTGTTTGTGTTTTTCGATTTTTTTTTTTGTCAAAGGGTGTGACATGATAATTGCCCAAAAAAGAGATGAGATTGGCGTGGCTTTATTTTCATTTATTTATTTATTTATTTATTTTTGGCACTTGACTCAGGATTTAAAAACTAGAACAGTGAAGGTGATGAGCAGTTTAAGTATGTTGGAGGCAAACATCCCCAAAGTTCTACAGTGCATCTTTAGGACTCTGATTGTACATTTGTTTTTTTTAATAGTCATTCCCAATATTGTATAATGCATTGTTACAGAGTTACAAGCCTAAAGGCTCTCCTCTGCTAGAGCAAAGGAGCTATGTAACAAAAATCCAGATGGGGAGGGGGGAGGGGAGAAGGTACCAGTATTGCTTTACATGTAAATTATGTAATCCTTAAAAAAACCTTTTTGTATCTTCTGCCTTAATACTTGTTCCTTTTTTTTAATTGTCAGCCATAATGAATGGCACCCTAAATTCCCTCCCTGACCCCAACATAGATGTAAATTAAGACTTTACAGTCTCCCTGTGAGTTTTTTTGAGATTGGTGCCAGTATGTGGGGGAGGGGAGGATCTTTACCTGTGTACTGACTTAAGACCAGTTCAAATAAAAGTGCACACATTAAAGAAAAAACAAAAAGAATTTTGTAGGACTCCTTCACCTATTTTCCCAAATAGTCTATAAAGTGTAGGAATTAATTGTTCCCTAAATGTTTGATAGAACTCACATGTAAAACCATTTGGCCCTGGAGATTTTTTTCCTAGGGAGTTAATTGATGGCTTGCTCAATTTCTTTTTCTCAGTTGGGGTTATTTATTTATTTTACTTCCTCTTATGTTAACCTGAGTAATTTCTATTTTTGTAAATATTCATCCATTTCCCTAAGGTTGTCAAAATCATGGGCATATAATTGGGCAAAATAATTCCTAATTATTGTTGTGCTTTCCTCTTCATTGGAGGTGAATTCATCCTTTTCATTTTTTATACTGGTAATTTGGTTTTCTTTTTTTAAATCAAATTGACCAAAGGTTTATTGGTTTTTATTGTTTTTTTTTTCATAAAACCAGCTCTTGGTTTTATTTATTAATTTAATAGTTTTCTTGATTTCAATTTTATTAATCTCTCCTTTGATTTTCAGTATTTCTAATTTGATATTAAATTGGGGATTTTCAATTTGTTCTTTTTCTAGCTTTTTCAGTTGCATGCCCAATTCATTGATCTCCTTTTTATCTATTTTATTCACATAAGCATTTAGAGATATAAAACTTCCCTTAAAAACTGCTTTTGCTGTATCCCATAAGTTTTGGTATGTTGTCTCATTGGTGTCATTCTCTTTAATGAAGCTATTAATTGTTTGTATGATTTGTTCTTTGGCCCACTCATTCTTTAGGATTAGATTATTTAGTTTCCAATTAACTTTTAGTTTATTTTTACATGGTTATTTATTACAAATAATTTTTTATGGCATCGTGATCTGAAAAGGATACATTGACTACTTCTGTCTTTCTGCACTGGATTGTGCCCTAGTACATGGTCAATTTTTGAGTATTTGCCATATACCACTGAGAGAAAAGTATATTCCTTTTTATCCCCATTCAGTTTTCTCCAAAGGTCTATCATATCTGCTTTTCCTAAAATTCTATTCACCTCCTTAACTTCTTTTTTGTTTATTTGGAAGTTAGATTTATCAGGTTCAAAGAGGGGGAGGTTGAGGTCCCCCACTAGTAAGTTTTGCTGTCTATTTCTTCCTGTAACTCCCTTAACTTCTCCTCTAAGAATCTGCATGCTACACCACTTGGTGCATATATGTTAAATAATGACATTGCTTCATTGTCTGTGGTGCTTTTTAGCAGGATATAGTGTCCTTCCTTATGTCTTTTAATTAGATCTATCTTTGCTTTTGCTTTGTCTGAAATTAGGATCGCTACCCCTGCTTTTTTTACTTTAGCTGAAGCACAAAATATTCTACTCCAACCTTTTACATATACCCTGTGTGTATCCCCCTATTTGAAATGTATTTCTTGTAAACAACATATTGTAGGATTATGGCTTTTAATCCATTCTGCTATCTGCTTCTGTTTTATGCGACAGTTCATCCCATTCACATTCACAGTTGTGATTACTACCTGTATCTTTTTCTCCATCCTATTCCATCCCCTGCCCCGTTTATGCCTTTATTTCTCCCTTCTCCTTTCTACTCCTCGAATGAGTTTTGCCTTTGACCACTGTCTTCCTCAATAATAACTTCCTCTCTAATGACACCCCTCCTTTATCTTACCCTTTTCCCCTTGCTACTTCTTCCCTCCCTTCTATCCACCCTTGCTTTTCTTTCCCCTTTCCCCTCCTACTGCCTGTAAGACAAGTTTGATTCCTATACTCATAAGAGAATGTTATTGCTTTCTTGAACCAAATCCGATGAGAGTAAAGCTCAAATATTCCTCTTTTCCCTCCCTGCTTTCCCTCTACTATAATATGTTTTTGCACCTCTTCATGTGATGTAATTTACCCCTTTCTACTACCTCCTTACCTCTTCTCCCAGAACCATCCCTTTATATCTCTTAATTATGTTTTTTATCATTGTATCAGTTATTTTATACTGACACCCACAGTCTATGTATATCCCTTTCAATTGTCATAATATAACTGTACTATTTTCAAGATTGACACATATATAAAACATATATAAAACAATACAATCTTATTTACGGATGTAAATAATTTGCCTTATTGATTAACAAGGCCCCCCCCCCCCCGTTTACCTTTTTATGTTTCTCTTGAGTTTTGTATTTGAAGATCAAATTTTCCATTGAGCTCTGGCCTTTTCATCAGGAAGGTTTGGAAGTCCCCTATTTCATTGAATGTCCATCTCCTTGCCTAAAAATTATGCTCAGTTTTGCTGGGATCCTTGGTTGTAGTCCAAGCTTCTTTGCCTTTCTGAATATCATATTACAATTTCTCCTGTCATTTAATGTAGAAGCTGAAAGATCCTGTGTGATCCTGACTGTAGTTCCACAGTATTTGAATTGTTTCTTTGTGGCTGCTTGCAGTATTTTCTCCTTGACCTGATTATTCTGGAATTTGCCTATAATATTTCTTGGAGTTTTCAATTTGGGATCTCTTTCAGAGGGTTATTGGTGGATTCTTTTGATGACTATTTTGCCCTCTGGTTCTAGGACCTTGGAGAAGTTATCCTTGATGATTTCTTGGGAGATACTGTCCAGGTTCTATTTTTTGTTGTGGCATTCTGGTAGAACAATAATTCTTAGATTGTCTTTCCTGGATCTATTTGAATTGTTTCTTTTTGGCTGCTTGCAGTATTTTCTCCTTGAATTGTAATTCTGAAATTTGGCTATAATATTTCTTGGAGTTCATATTCCCCTTTGAAGTTTCAGATGTGGGTGTATTGACAATTTTGTCCACTTTTGAATTTTTGTTTTGACCTTCCCTGTCACCATAATAATTCTCTATGGTCATTGTTTTTCTTTGTTGCTTTTTGCTTGTGATGTTTGCCTTTTTCCTGGCTTTTAAAGTTGATTTCTGCTTCTGGGGTACAGGGGCCACTGTCCCAAGTTTCTTGTGCTGGGGCCAGGGGCCTGATCACTGGCTTTATGTGCTGAGGCCTCAGGTGTTGGCAGCTGGAGGCTGTAGGGGTCTGGTAGATAACCTGGTGCTGAGCTGGAGCTGTTGGTGGTGGCTGGTGTGTGCTGAGCACAAGTGAGGTTTCTGTGTGTTTCCCTGGGGCTACCCTGAAGCTCACCCAGTGGAGGGTGTGGGGTAGTTTGGCCTCTGGAGGATGCTTCCTCACTGGGACTCTGCTAAAGCATGGGTAGGTTCATGTGGTGGTTCTCTGACCTGGGGTCTGCTGTTTCCCTGGTTGTGCCAAGGCACAGAGTGGGTGTGGGGAATGTCCTGACACTGGTTTTTGCTTGCTTCACCATGCTGGGACTCAGGATATCATGCTGGTTTGCTGAGATTGGGCTTGCCATTGGCTTTCTGGGAAGCCTCCTGTCCTGTATTACTCCCCTTCCACTACAGCAAGAGGGACCTTCTCTATTAATCCCCCAAGCCTCCCCGGCTGAAAGACTGCTACACTCCATCTTTCTGCTGGATCTTCTGTTTCAGGATTTTTCCTGGAGTGATATATTCTGGGTTTTGCAGGGTCAATAAGGGAGGGTTAAAGTGACCCACTGCTTACTCTGCCAACTTGGCTCCTGGAAGTCCCTGGTCTAGTCTTGATTTTAAAATCAGCCTTCAACTCCAAAACTATAGAATAAACATATTAGAGGAGATCAGCGAGGGTTCATTCAAGTCCAACTTTCAATTAACCAGAACCCAACTAACCAGGATCACCAAATAAATATGTGTGCTTTTTGAAAACTAGCCTTGTGATTTCATTGTTAGCTGGAGCTCCCAGTGAAGAAACTCTATCAATGCAGGTAAGAAGTTCCTCTTGAATTTATAATCTTACAGAGTAAGCTGGGGCACTGAGAGTTTAAATGACCAACCTTGGGTCACAAAGGGCCGTATATATCAGAGGCAAGACTTTAATCCTGGTACTGAGTTTAGCTCTCTTTCCAAATGTTGATTTTCTTCCCCTTTCTCCAATACACTCAACGTGTTTGTTTGGCCTGTAATTCCTTTCACAGGGTTGGCAATGTCTGGTCAGACCTGACTTCCCATAGTGATGAAGGGACAAATAGATAGAAACAGCTTCAATAACTCATAGATAGTTTCATGAGTGCAAGCCATTTCATCCTATCCCCCACCACCATGATAAAAAAGGAATTCTACCAATTTCTGGGAGCCTTCTTCTTTAATTTTCCCGATCATCATCATCATCATCATCATCATCATCATCGATTCTACAATAAGAAGTTGGGCTAAAGAAAAGTACACATTTTGGGAGAGAAAACACAAGATTTTAAATGTATTCCAGATTCTAGAGCCTTTCTTGAGAGTAGGGATATACAAAATAAACAAAATAAGTTGGAGAGGGAAAGAATGCTAATACCTGGGAGTGGGAATTGAGGATCATGGGGCCCCAATAAGAAGGGGGCACCTGATCTGTGCTTGGTGGAACCTGTGGATTTTGTGAGCTGGAGGTAAGGAGAGAGGAGGCACAGACACGGGAGAGAGCATGTGAAAAGCATCGCTTCTCCCATGATGCCTTCTCTGAGAACATCAGTGACACTAATCCTTACTCTGAATTTATATTCTGTGCCATTCAGCTTGGCACTGATTCATTTGCTATCATATTATTATTGTGTCTAGCTGTTACATACGTGAACACCTTATATCCAGAATAAGACTTAAAGCTGAGTGAAAGGAGTGACATTGTCTTATATTGTGCTTGGAACAGGAGGGACAGATGATAGGTACTTGGTTAATATTTCTTGGACTGAATTAATAGCTTTTGGTCTTTTGCTGTTTCCTTTCTTTTCTATAGCTTGTCTCCCAAACCATATCATTTCCAAAGCTTTCTCTTCCTTTTGCTTCTTCCACAGAAGTGGCAACATTATGCTGTTCTTCAGCCCCATCTCTCTGACGTTTCTATATTGATTGATAAGGGCCTCTCAGTCTTGCCTCTTTCTTACCTCTAAGTTTAGTTGACTCCCCTTTTCCCATCCCAGATACTCTTGGCCTCCTTCACTATGTCTGCAACCATATTGATCTATCAACAAGTGGTCCTTGCCTTCATGGAGCTAATGGCCTAATTGGGAGAGACAAGATTATGTGAAAAAATGAGGCAGTAAATTTATACATAGTTAAACTGGGTGGTATTGGCTGAGGCTATAGAACTTCAGTGGATACAGAGACTCTACAGTGTTGGAATAGGCATTTAAAAATAATTGTTGGAATGGGTTGGGTTGGGTTGGAACAATGGAGGAGAGGTTCATGGAAGAAATGGGACTTAAGCTGAGCCTAGATGGATGAGAAGCATACAGACCAGTGGAGAAGAGAGGAAGGGTCATTTTAGGCAAGAGTATGTACACATAGGTAGGAACATGTGAAAATAAGAACTCAGTTACCTATATCTGGAGTGTCCACAGTAAATATATAATTCCATAAATGACTACCTTCTTCTAACCAGCCTATGTTTAGGCTGTCTTCCCACCCTGTCACTTAGGAACTAAAAACTAATTTTAGGATCAGTATAAGCAAATCATTAAGAAGTAAATATGTTGCTACAAAAACGTGATACCCTTCAAAGTCAAACAGGCTTTTCTCTAGGGATGTGGGACTGAACTCAGTTACTAAACATCCTAGGGTTTCAGAATAATACATCATAAACTGTATGAAGGGTCATAGTCTTACAGGGTCATGGAATGAGAGCTGGAAGGGACCTTAAATATTGTCAAGTCCAACTCTCTCGAAAAAACTCAGTCTCACAAAATGACTTGCTCAGGGCCACACAGCCTAGTAAGAGTCAGAGGCAGGATTAAAATCTCGGTCTCCTCATTGCCTCTTCTAGGGTTATTCTGCATCTAGGACAACACACGTAGAGGAACAAATATAGAGGGGAACAACCACCAAGTTGGTGCTGAACTCTCACCAGTTCCTTAAATTACTGTGCATCCATAGAGTTTCCCACATACCACATGGCAAATATCAGCAAAGACTGAATGCTTTGAAATCTATTTTTGTTGCTGTTCACTCACTTCAGTCAGGTCCAAGTCTTCATGACCCCATGTGGGGTTTCTTGGTGAAGACACTGGAGTGGTTTGCCATTTCCTTCTCTAGCTCATTTTATAGTTGAGGAAACTGAGGCAAACAGAGTTAAGTGACTTGCCCAGGGTCACACAGCTAGTAAGTTTCTGAGAGCAGATCTGAATTCATGTCTTCCTGATTCCAAGCCCTATGTTCTATCCACTATAGACTTCTACTATTTGTAGCACTGACCCTACCTAAACACCTCCCTTCTAATCTAACCCAAGGCTAGGCTGAACTGCTAGAGTTCATCCCTAGGGCAGAGCCATAACTATGTTTCAATAGCCCTAAGCCCACTGTTATTATTTTATTTTTATTCTGAACTCAATAAACATTAAACCAAAGTGTACATTTCCATATACAAAGTAAAACAGGAAAATAACATTATACATGAAACTACAAATGTCTTATACCCAACTTGTTTTCTTTTTAAGTTTATAATAAATTGAACTTATAACTTTCAAAATTCTCTTGATTTTCTCCTGGCCTTTTTTCTATTCTCTTCTGTGTGTGTGTGTGTTTTACGACTTTGGGGGGGGGGGTAGGCAGGGTGGAGATACTTTTTCTTAAATTTGAAGAAATTCAAGAAATTCTTGAAAAAAAGAAAAAAAACACCTTTGTGTAATCCAGGCTTGCCTAACTCAGTCCACATAACATAGAGGCACCCTGTGGGACCTTTGGAGCATGCCCATATGGTCTAACTTGGAGGCCTGCATCCCTTACCATGTGGGTGGGGGCCTTGATTGGCTTCCTGTGTCTTTAAGCTGGTAACTCTCAGGCACTCTTTCTGGCTCCCCTTCCTGCTTTGCATTCACCCATAGCATAGGACTTCCTTTTCCATCCCCCTTTTACCCTGGCTCCTAGAGATGGGGTGTTTGTTTCTGTTCTGTGTTGTTTGTTCTCCTCAGTTTCAGGTGCTGGAGGTGATTGTTGACCTGAAAGTTCGGTCAAAGGAGGCAAACAAGCTAAGTGTTATGTACATTCATATTGTTTATTCCCTTACAGTTAGCAGCAGACATACATGTATGGAGCCAGATGAAATCTGACTGTCTGAACAAAAGAATGAGAAGGCTTAAATACATTTTTAGAACAGTCCCAACTCAGCATGTATGTGGAACTCAATTTTATGATCTCCATGTATATTTAACCATGATAGAGGAAAATAACTTTTCTTAATTGAATAGGTTGTAAATATAAAAGAGAGTTGACAAAGTGTCAATTGAAATTACAACCCAGGATCTCTGTGTTTAATTTACCATTAACGTACTATAACATAGTATATGTCTATAAAATATTAAGAAAAGAAAAAGTCACATTATTCAAGATAGTGTCTTGGGTTAAGGGTCTCATCTTTAATGGCCATAGACAGAGGAAAGAATGTTCTTAAGTCAGCCTGATCTAGCCTTGTTGACATAGGAAGAGGTATTCTCTGAGTAAACTCAGAGAACAAAGAGGCTGGTAGGTCTAGGCTCTTCTTCCGGTTGATTATTAGTTCAGGCTCTGGCCCTTATTGAAGTTACTAAATTGATATAAAATGATTATCATGATCCTTATGGGACTTGGGAATTTGAACCGTGGTGACAACCTTAGAGCTAGTATTATAAGCAGGTCTGTGCAACCAGCTAGCCCAGCATAGAAGCCTGGAGAAGCCAGGGTACCTGGGACTTGAGCCCAAATGGAGTGTTGGGCTTGAAACTAGGACTGAGTTTTATAGAAACAGAGCCAAGTTATAGACCTAATCCTTTTCCCTTCCCTAGAGACTGACGTAGTACAGGGTCGGGAAGGGAAGAGTAAAGAGAATTCTGCCTCCCATGTGTTGGGGGAGTAAATTTGTATATTTGTGATTCTAACTTTTGAAGTAAATATTTCTGTGCAAAAAAACTATTGGTGGTAAATCCAATTCATCAAACATTGATTAAATGACTACAATGCTTAAAAGCATTGGACTGAGTTAAAAAGCTGGGTTCTTGTTGAGGTTCTACCATTTAACTACTTATATGACCTTGGGAAACTCATGATTTCTTGGGCCTGTGATGTATAAAAAGTTCAAGAAACATAGTTTCTGGGCAATTAATCATTTTATTAATCATGCTAGCAATAATTAATAACGGGGGTCAGTGGTACTCTTGAATACCAAAGACCCCTCATGGAACCCACTGAACACTTATTTGCCCCC
>JAQQSZ010016952.1:0-10909 GCA_028646595.1 Phalanger gymnotis
TCAAAAAAAGAGCCTAGATATCATCTTTCAAGAAATTATCAAGGAGAACTGCCCTGATATTGTAGAACCAGAGGGTAAAATAAAAATTGAAAGAATCCACAGATCACCTCCTCAAATAGATCCCAAAAAGAAAACTCCTAGGAATATTGTCGCCAAATTCCAGAGCTCCCAGGTCAAGGAGAAAATACTGCAAGCATCCAGAAAGAAACAATTTGAGTATTGTGGAAAAACAATCAAGATAACACAGCATCTAGCAGCTTCCACCTTAAGGGATCAAAGGGCTTGGAATACGATATTCCAGAGGTCAATGGAGCTAAGATTAAAACCAAGAATCACCTACCTGCAAAACTGAGTACCATGCTCCAAGGCAAAATATGGACTTTCAATAAAATAGAGGACTTTCAAGCTTTCTCAGTGAAAAGACCAGAGCTGAATAGAAAATTTGACTTTGAAACACAAGAATCAAGAGAAGCATGAAAAGGTAAACAAGAAAGAGAAATCATAAGGGCCTTAACTAAAGTTGAACTGTTTTGTTTACATTCCTACATGGAAAGATGATGTGTATGATTCATGATACCTCAGTATCATAGTAGCTGAAAGGAATATGCATATATTTATATGTGGATGTATATATATATGTATACATACATATGTGTGTATGTATGTATATATGTAGGTATATATATATATCGAGAAATGATTAATGGATTCTTTCTATCCTTTCTTTGTCCTCTGATTCTAACAGATCCACACAGTTTTTATTTATAATTTCTTGAAATATAGGATCTACTTTTTTTAAACCATAGCTTTTAGGAAGCCCAATCATATGGGATGGAATTTTCAAATAATAGGAGAGACATCTTTAGGAAAAGCAAAGTGAATTTATTTTACAAACTTTGCAAGATTTGGGTGTCGCCTCCACTAGGAAAACCTAGTGGGGGAGGTGGGATAAAAGGGAATGCTGCTCTGATTTATACTCTGAATGAAAAGATTCCTGCCCACCTCTATCCTTTCCACCATTGGCTGGGAGGCAGGCGGGAAAAACTAGAACTCAACTGCTGGTGTGGCATCTGAAAGTCTAGGAGAAGAAATGAGGAGATGGGAGGGAGCCAATTCCTTCAGCCTCATTTAATGCAGGTCACAGTGACCCTCTCCTTATTTGGTCCCAAGACAGGGGGAAGGGAAGGGCCCCAACAGCATCAGGCCCTGACTTTCTAGAAGTTAGCTTAGTCACTGCAGGGTTAAATTCTAAACCTCTCCTACTCCCTCAAACATTCCCTATTTCAGAAATATGAGAAGAGTGTAACCCTTGTAATCACAATTATCCTTCCCATTCACACTTATTCCTAAATTATCTCTCCTTGATCTATTTTAATAACAGACATCTTGCATTTCTCTCTCTCTCTCTCTCTCTCTCTCTCTCTCTCTCTCTCTCTCTCTCTCTCTCTCTCTCCCCTTCTCTCTCCCCCCCTTAAAAAAAACCAACAACAAACTCCTTGCCTTTTTCTTTCTTGTGTTGTCAGTGTTTTCTGTTTGCTCTATTCTAGTTTTCAGGGAGTCCATCACTAGGTTAAGATTCACTTTATCCTCTAAGCTACTTATTCACCTAATAATTTTCTTCGGTACTTTTACTTTCTTTTTAAAAAATCTCTTCCTTCACATTTTTTCAAGTATTCCTATAGTTCTTATTACAAATCCACATTGCTCTTTAAATTTCTGCTTATAGTAATTATGAAATTATTTAATCTTTATTTTTTGAGATCTTTAAATTTTTAATAATTTTTATATTGGTTAGCATGTGATTTGATTTACTCATCTCTCTAGCTTTAATTTTTAAATGGAGGTTTTGTGCTAGGCCCAAGTGAACCCTGCTTCATCTGGGTCTCCTGAATTCCTACAGTAATTTCAACCTCTCTTAGTTAGAACTCCCTGTATCTTTGAAGTTCAGAGCACCACAATCTTCAGGGCCTTCTCTGGTATCTCAGGACAGACTGCTAGGCATCTCAGATACCTCTGGGTCTGAGAGATTGTAATAGTAATTAAGGTGGGACTTTTTGCTGCTCTTCTCTTAAGTGCCTTTAAGTATTCTGGCCTTTGTTTGAATGGGGCAGATAAAATGAGATCTTTTTGTCTTGGTTATTTCTCAGCACAGAGACAATTGGGAGTCATTGATGGGGAGCTATCCCACACCCAGTCTGGGTGAGGTAGGACAGCTTGGCACTTGACTTTTGGGGCACACTCATGGAAAGAGTGTTAAGACTCTGGGCAAGCTGCAAACTGCCCTTCAGCTTTGCCACCGAGAAGTTAGCACTGGTAACCATGTATTGTGATTTGAATCAGACAAGGTCGGTCTGTCTGTTGATGTTCTTAATTTCCGATGGTATTTGCCTTGAAGTTCAGGGGGCTGGTCTTTTCCCCCTGAACTGTGAATGATATTTGTGTGTTTGATTAAAATGAGATTGTTAACCCCTTAAAGTTACTTTCCTTAGTAAAGCAGATCAAAGAACCTGTGTTGGCAGCTTTCTGGGTGCTGGTTGTTGGTGGATCTTACACCTCCACAGCAGCTGCTAGCAAGATTGTTACTACAGAGATGCAATGCAGTGCTCTTTGATGCTTTCATTCCGGATACCTCCAAGGTCTCCACCTTGTGTTGTTCTATTAAGCCTGGTGCTTTCTCAATTATACCTCTCTCGCTGCTGCTACCAGACATATTGCCTTATGTATTACACATGTCTAGTCAGACAGGGGAGAGCACTAGCAGGTCCATTTCCTATTACTTTTGAGCTTCAGACTGACTTCTCACATAGTTCCAGACTGAAAGAAGTCAATGTTATTTCCTACTGGATTTCTTGATTTAGTCTGGTGCAAATGTCAGGGTTTTTCTGGAGTAGATATGCATGTGGGAGTTGAGCAGTTTGCCTCCCATCCAAGCAGTCTTCTTGGCTGGAAGTGATAGCTTTCTTCTTGAATACTGTCTCTTGTAAATCAATGGGTCCCTGTTATTCTTCTGCCAGTGTCTTACTAGGTATTCCCTCGGTTACAAGGCTTATTAGATCTTTGTAGACTATTTTTTTTCTTCACCTCTCTTTTCAGATTAAAGAATGCTTGACCAATTTGCAATACTTCAGGTAAATATTTTTGTTTGTTTGTTTGTTTTTTACCATCCTTTGTCAGGTATGCTCCATTGCTTGGCAAGAGCCTATCGTTCCTATTTTGAGCTATGGGTACAGGAATTCAAATCCCATTCACAGATACCACCTTCTTAATTGCTCATTTCCCAAATCTTCCTTTCTTTTCTGAATCTCACATCTTAAATTAGCAATAGTGATGAAATCACCATCTACCTAACCTCCTACCTCAAGCCTTCAGATTTTTTCCCCCTGAGATTTCATAACACTTAGCTATGCTTCTGAGTTCCTTCTGGTGAAACCACTTAGCCCCAGGTGAATAAACAAAAGTAAATAGTAATCCTGATATAGTGAAGATGGTACTAGATTTGGAGTCAGGAAGAAATGGTTTCAAACTCTACTTTATTTATTATTTTTTTATTTTTTGGAGGGGGAAAGATAGGGCAATTGGGGTTAATTTGCCCAATGTCACACAGCTAGTAAGTATGTCAATGTCTGAGGCCAGATTTGAACTAAGGTTCTCCAGAGCCGGTGCTTTACTCATTGTGCCACCTAGCTGCCTCAAAACTCTACTTTAGACATTTACTGTCTAGATGATCCTGGGCAAGTCACTTGACTTTGTGGTACCTTAGTTTCCTCATCTGTCAAATAAGGAGGTCAGATTTGATGGCCTTTGAAGTCCCTTCCAGTTCCAAATCAATAGTCCTATGGTCTTCTTGTACTGACCCCCTCTTGGTCACTTCCCTACAACATGCACTTAAACTTGTGAGTTAGGATTCCTGGATGCTGTCCATTACACTATCTCCTAGGGCTTTAAGGGTAACCCAGAGGAACTACAGTTCTAGTATTATTTTCTCTGAGCCCCTCCTGGTACAGACCTCATCAATAATTAACCAATTGACTCTATTAGTGTTTAGAAAAGGAATTTACTGAGGCACTATACCAAGAATAGCTGGTAGAAAAAAAAAAACTACCTCCAAACCTTGGGTACTTTCTCACTTTTCTCACACTCAAAGTCCATAGTAAGAATTTGCTCAGATTTTAAGTACTTAAGTAGTAATGTACATGTATAGAGAGCAAGTGTGGCAAAGGAGTATCTCACAACTCCTGACATGAGGAATCCTTTTCTCCACATGTTTCCTATAGCTATAGGTCCCTATGAGGTAGGTAGCCCAGCTGGGCTCTGAGGGCATGGGCCTCTGGTGAGTATAGACAGCTCAGAGTTGTCTTCATGCTTTGAAGTCAGAAGGAAGAAGCAGCTAAGGAGGAGGTCATTTCTTTAGTGTATCCATGGAAGTCTGGCTCAGCAGCCAATAGGGAGACTCAACCCAGTGATAAGGAACACATTGGCAGAAGCCAGCTGCCCAGAGTTCCCACATGGTCACTTGCTATAAGTACTGGGGATTGAAGATGCTGATAGAGGAGGTAAGGGCCTCATTACACTATAAGGTATGTTGATTTTCAAGTATTCTTTTACATCACAACTTATATACATGTCCTTTGAAGAAAGCAGACCTCTCTATTGTTTATATCTAGTTGACAAATAAATACTTTTGTAGCCCTTAAAAGAGTCACCAATTTGTCTTACCTGATAAAATCTAAAGATCCATATCCTTCCTTGGAGAACAAGAGGTGCTTCCTTTAGAAATGGTCTAGCTATCCTTCTATAGGAAGAACTTCATGCCTATTATATCATCTCCAAATGTTCAATGATACTTTTTCTTCTCTTTCTTCTTTGTACCACTTTCTTGTACTACCCCACCCCACCCCCACCTCTTTATACCCTTTTCTTCTTTGTTTCTGTTCTCTCAAGAAACATTTCATTCTTCCTGCTAATCCTGGGGGGTAGAAACCCCTCCATCCCTTTAGACCTGAAACTGACTCACACTTTGTCAGTACATATACTGCAATGACAGAAACACAAACAATTCACTCCTAAGAGTCACAGTAAATTCATTATGCCTTCTATTTTATTTTTTTTTGAAAGCAAGTCCTACAATTATTCGTTTTCCTGTTGCTAGCTCCCTTGGCGAACTCTTATACTTAACCATGGTGACAAACTGCCTATTTGTGAGATATGAGATATAAATATGAGATCCACCCACATTGTTTTATCTTGCTGCTGATCTCAGGGACTTCACTGGATACTTGGTAGTGTGGCATCTCTTGAAGGACAAGGCTTAGTTTATTCATCAGACAGAGGCAGACATGACACAAACACACCAGAGAAATATAGTTTCATAATGACATCTACTCATTTCACTTTATTGTGCTGCTTTCTAGAAATTTCCTTGTATTCCTGTATCCTTTGCGGAGGCTACTAATAGTAGATGCAGATCTGATGCTTCTGTGAGTTAAGCACATTCTGCAAAACTGCCCAATGTAGTCTTCTGTTCATCTGCCATTAGCTCTGGTGAGTGGGGAACTGATAGGTGCAATTCAGTGGCAAAATGGACCCATTATAGTGAAGTTTAGGACTCAACAGTCCTAAACTGTTGGTTGACTGAGTGTAAGTAGAAAATTCATGGATAGAAGCCATTTTGTATAGGTGGGAAGTTTCTGAGTGGATGAAGTAAATTAAATTGCTATAACAAAATTCAGCAGTGACCACTGGGGTTACTCCAGTAGTCCTGATAGCAGGAAGCATAGCTATAGAGATACTTACTATTCCACAGCTTGACCTATGTGCTCTATCAGACTCAGTCTTAAACCATTTTTTACCTGAAGAGTTTTGAATAGGTCAGTCCTGGCATGCGAAATGAACTGATAGCCCACATCTGAAGTAAAAGAGAAGACAATGGAGCCAGAAATTTCTTTCAGGACCACGTGAGTGGTCTTGACCATAGTGGGAAGCATTTCACATGGCAAAAGGGAGCTATATTGGTCAGTGAAGTCTGTGAAGAAGTCTGATGCTATTTCTTCCCCAGGCTGAGTAGGAGATTGTAAGGGGGACTTGGCAAGTCTAGAAGCAAGCCTATAAGACCCATGGCTGCATTTTTGGACTAGACATCTATTGGGTATGACTAGATATATCAGTTTATTTTGTGTCACGTTCATGACAACCATAAGTCATGAACAGTTATTAGTAAGGGTTTGAACCAGTCTTCATGGCCTGCCACTACACTATGATGACAGAGAGGGCAATACCCATTAAGGCTTATAGATTATAGATTGCAGGGCCCATTACAGGCTAACTCTTCCTTGGCTACAAATGTTGAGCCCACATGGGTAGACAAGTGGATCTGAATATAGATATCCCAAACCCCACTCGTAACAACTTATCTCTAATAGCTCCAGCTGGGACTGGTTTATTTTTATTTAATATTTTATTTTTCCCCAATTACATGTAAAATAATTTTAACATCCATTTCTTAAAATTTTGAATTCCAAATTTTCTTCCTCTCTCCTTCCCCTCCTCCCTCATTGAGAAGCCAAGCAATTTGACATAGGTGATATATGTGCACTCATGCAAAACATATTTCTATATTAGTCATGTTGTAAAAGAAAGGAGACAAAAAATGAAAAAATAAAGAAAGTAAACAAAGTTTGTTTTGGTATGCATTCAGACTCCATCAGTTCTTTCTCTAGAGATGGACAACACTTTTCATCATTAAGTTCTTAGGAATTGTCGCGGATCGTTGTATTGCTCAGAATAGGCTAAGTTATGCATAGTTGATCTTCAAACAATATTGCTGTTACTGTGTACAATGGTTTCCTAGTGATGATTCTATATATCCCTTTGGCTTTGACTGAGAGCAGTTCCATTGCCTACATTTCAGGATTCTCTTTTCATCTTTAATGTTTTTTATTTGTCTTTTCTGTTTCCTCTCCCTTATGCTATTTACCCTTTCCTTTCTCCACCCAGATAGGCACGTGGTTAAAAATCTTCCCTTCTCCAAACAACTTCTTACTTAGCTTGAGTAAAATTCTTTTGTAGCATCCTTTCCAAGAAGTTTTAATTTGCTTTGTACTCCTTATTTCTATTCTCCTTCTAATATATAATGAATCCTATTCCCCCATTCATAGGGTTTCCCTTTACTTATTCCTTCTTTATTCTCTGTGTTCCTCATAAAAGTAGTACTTTTGGAGTACTAGGTTTTAGTACCCTTCTCTATCCCATTTCTAGGTTAATAAATTTATTCATTTCTCCTGTTCTTCCCCTTGTATCTTAATGAAGTAATTGGTTAATTAATCACATTTAATTTTTTATTTTGGTTGGGACTTTTTCTGTTGTGCCTTATTTTTACAAATACTAATTTATGACAGAAGCAGTATAATGTTATAGATCATTCAAAAACCCTAGTTAAGAAATCCAATCCTCCACCCAAATTTTCAAGTTTAAGTTCAAGTAAGAGTTCAAGTCTCACCTCTGAGACATGTTAGTTGTCTGACCCTGGACAAGTCATTTAACCTCTTAGTGCTCCAGACAACTGTCTAAGATTTTAAATTGCAGAAAAGGTGCCAATCTGTAATAGTAAAGAGAATTTCCTCTCCTGGGAGTTTCCTGTACCAGTGAAACCACAAGTCTAGTCCCTATCCTACATAGGATCATAGATCTAAAGGTGATAGGAACCTAAAAAGCCATCTAGTTCTACCCGCTTATCTTACTGATAAGGAACAGATCCACATCATTAAATATACAACCTAATTTCTTTTTTCAAGTCTAGAAATTACATGCCAAAGGAAAAACAGCAATATGGCCTCAAATCAAGATTTTACTTCATTCTCTAACTTTTTTTTAAGAAATAGACTTGTCTTATTAATGTACCACCCTAGCCATGCTAACCAAAAAGTTTCTGTAAAATTTAACTGCAGAAATCTGGGCAAGTTTTTACTATGGCTCATTTACTCACTGTGTTCATACATTGTACTTTGGTCTGTTTCATGAGATTATTATATTTCAATGAAATGCTTTAACTATTTACATACATTGACCATATGAAAATAAAATAATACCTCATGAAAAATAAAAGAAATCCAGTCCTACCCTTCCTATTCCCTCTTAACATGATCATCCACCACTCCTAAGGCTAGGTTATTTTAGTCGAGTCAATGAGCATTTATTAAGTACTTGCTCCATGGGCACTCTGCTAAGCACTATTCTAACTATTTCTATGTTATCCCTACCATTCTGGGTGCTGGCTATCCCTGAAGACCCATACATCCCCTTTCCTAAAAAAGCTGAGTTTCAGATGCAGTTGTGGGAAGAACAACTCTAGTCCAGACAAAGTAGTTTCCTATTATGTCCATTCCCCTCAAGAGGAAATTCATTGTAAAACACTCTCCTTCTCTTATCCCAAATATACACATAGGGTCTTTCTTCAATAGCACCTTTTCATTTCCCCTTCTAGTTCCAAACCCATCTCACACATCCCTATTACAGGTCCTACCTTACATTGTTTTTACCCTCATCACTCACAACAGTCAGCAAGTGAGTCCAGAAACTATTCTTCTTTCTATGGTTACCTTGGGGCTGGATGGGGATTAATTTCTACCCTGTCCCCTTATCTTTTGCCTCCATTTTCCCAAATCAAATGACTTCCTACTGTATATGCTTCCCACAAAATATACTAATTCACTTATAGAGGAGTGTGGTCTTTAGCCCATGGAATATTAATTCGCTTTTTTTTCTCCTTCCCTTCTTAGTCCTTAAAAAAAAATTTAAGATTTCAAGCATTTAGACCCTTTTTTTGTCTCTTGATGACTCTTCTTTGTTCTCTCCTTTAGGCATCAGGTTAATTTATTTTTCCTAAAATAGCCTGTAAACATGGAGAAATTTATTTCATTGCTCAGTCTTTTCTTGATAATTGTATTTATTCACTTTTCTTATGTTTTCTTGTTGGAGTGTTTATGAATCAAATGTTTTTCTCTCCTCAGATATATTTTGCAGGAATACCTCTCTCTTTTGTACAAGATCCATTTTTTTTCCATTGATGATTAGGTTCAGTTGTGCAGGATATTTTGCATTGAATTCCTTTGTTGTCATTCCTGTCGTTTTATAACATCCTAATCCATTCTTTTCAACAACTTCTATTAGGTATAGAGTAGTACAGAATTATTAAAATTTATGCTCCAAAGATTTTTCTCATGGATGCTTGCAAAATTCATTGTTTTATTGAGACAGTGATATAGGCCTCCTGGTTCCATGAAAAAGACACTCCATCTCTTGGCTCCAGGCATTTTTTCTGGCTGTCCCCCATGCCTGGAACTCTATCTTTTGCTCCAACTACTGACCTCCCTGGTTTTCAGTCCCAACCAAAAACCCACCTTCTACAGGAAGCCTCCCTTATTTAACCCCTCTTAATTCTAGTGCTTTCTCTCTTTTATTTATTTATCTTGTACATACTTTGCTTTGCACATATTTGTTTGCATGTTGTCTCTGCAATTAGATTATAAGATCCTTGAGGTCAGAGACCATCTTTTGCCTCTTTTGTATCCCCAGGACTTAGCACAGTGCCTAGCACATAGAAGGCACTTAATACATGTTTATGGAATAAATGAATGAATGAAAGGCTTAATAACTTATGATATATAAATATAATGTACTACAATCAAGGATGACAAGGACAATTTCAGAAGAAATTAGGAACACCTTTATGAACTGATTCAGAGTGAAGTGAAAGAACTAAGGGACAATTTATACAATGAAAAAGAACATTATAGAGGAAAACAACTCTGAAAGATTCTAGAACTCTGACAAATGCAACGATAAACCATAAATGAAGATGAAATACAATATTCACCTGAAATAGATGTGATGGACTTAGAATTCAGAAAGATCTATACATTTTTAGACAAAACTAATGGGGCAATTTGTTCTGCCAGACTATGAAGAAAATATTAAGGGATTTCTTTTTTAAATTGTTTAATGGGGGAGGAGATAGTAGAAGGAATGAATAAGTAAAAATACTCAGAAAAACAAGCATGTATGAAATGAAATTTAAAAAAATTTTTCAGGTGGTAAAATTTATTCTATCAAAGAATTTCAAAGAAACAAAGTGAAAGTGAAAATGATTAATTAACAGTGATGGAAAATTGGAGCTTGCTTTTTATTTATAAGTTTTACTTTGGAAAATACATATTAACCAACATTACAAATAATCAAAAGGAGGGAAACCCATTATAGATATGACATTGTTTTACTCTGCAGATACAGGATTACTGAAAAGATACTACCTACCAAGTGCCTGCTTCTTTAGAAGCAGATCAACTAATATTTTTTTATATATTCTTTTTTTATTTAATATATTTAGTTTTCAGCATTGATTTTCACAAGAGTTTGAATTACAAATTTTCTCCCCATTTCTACCCTCCTTCCCACTCCAAGATAGCGTATATTCTGGTTGCCCTGTTCCCCAGTCAGCTCTCCCTTCTCTCACCCCACTCCCTTCCCATCCCCTTTTCCCTTCCTTTCTTGTAGGTCAAGATAAATTTCTATGCCCTATTGCCTGTGTATTTCATTTTGTAGTTGCATGCAAAAACGTTTTGTTTTTGTTTTTGAACTTCTGTTTTTAAAACGTTGAGTTCCAAATTCTCTCCCCTCTTCCCTTCCCACCCACCCTCCATCTCTAAGAAGTCAAGCAATTCAACATGGGCCATATGTGTATCATTATGTATAACCCTTCCACAATACTCATGTTGTGAAAGACTAACTATATTTTGCTTCTTCCTAACCAATCCCCCTTTATTGAATTTTCTCCCTTGACCCTGTCCCTTTTTGAAAGTGTTTGTTTTTGATTACCTCCACCCCCATTTGCCCTCCCTTCTATCATCCCCCCTTT
>JAQQSZ010016953.1:0-10909 GCA_028646595.1 Phalanger gymnotis
GTATTCTATGTAGGCTACAATTTGTTCAGGCATTCCCTAATGAACAGGCACCCATTTTGTTTCTAGCTTTTTGTTACCACACAAAGACTGCTGCGAATATTTGGAGACATTCAGGACATTGCTTTCTGTCTTTGCCCTCCCTAGGGTCTACACCAATGAGTAGGGTTGTTGCATCAAGAATATGAATTTAGTGACTTTCCTCCCATCATTCTAAATAAGACTATTAATTCAAATAGACAAAAACAGCATGCTGCCATTCTTGGAGTTGCTACTGCAAAATATATTCTACATGCACTCAGTTTCAGGGACTGAAATTGCAAGGGGCAGGGAGGAAATGACACATAGCTTGAGCTGCTTGAGGCAGCCCAGAGCTTCTTGCCTTTTCCTCCTCTGGCAGCTAGCCATTTGTCCCCAAATTTATTTCTCAGTGCCTCATATGCCAAGGATCAGAGGTTGGTTTCTTTTTTTTTTAATTTATGCTAGCTTAGCTCTTCCTTCAGCCCTGACAACTCAGTAGCTTTTACTATGACACTCACCCAGAGTTCACAAGAGGATATTATGAGTAGTTTTTACTCTGACACCCAGAGTTCACAAGGGGATATTATGAGGCCCTTCATTCAAGGCTATTTTCAATATCTTGTCCTTGAGGGAGGAAGAAGGAAGCTGCTCTCAAGAACAGCCGGTCAGAAGAAAGCCAAGAGTCTTATTTCCCTGCCTCCTTTGATCTTTTAAGGACTTACTGGAAACTGCATTATTCAGAGGGAACCCAGGGGACTGAGGAAAAAGGAGTCTGAGGCCAAGCTGAGTGTCCTGAGCCAGATAACAAGGAGAGAGGTATCTTGCATGTGTCTCTGTGTGTAGAGGCTTGTGTGTGTTTGAAATGAAAATGTTTTTGAAAGTTACAATTTGCTCAGAGGCAGTTCCAGACGGGCAGGGCAGCTCCATTCAGACATGGCAGAGGGTCCCTTTCTGGGATAATTTTGGGGGCCCTGAGAGGGTTCACAAAAATCCCTCCTTTACCTGCTCACTTGGAATCCCTCCATTGAGGAAGAGCTTTTTATTCCATAAAGAAAATTGACTACTTAAAAATCCTGCCCAGCTGAGAGAGGACAACTAAGGACCTTCCTACAGGCTGAAATGTAAATGATTGACACTGAATTCTTTCCAGACAGCAGGCTATAGAGCAGGGCTCTTAATCCAAGGTCCATGGATTCCCCAGGGGGTACATGTGCAGATTTCAGGGGGCCTGTGAACTTGGATGGGAAAAATTTTTATTTTTATTTTCAATAACCTCTAACTGATACATAACACTTCCTTTGATTATAAATGTAGGAAACAAAACCTGATTCTGAGAAGGAGTTCTTAGACTTCGCCAGATTGTTAAAAGGTCCATGATACAAAAAAGCTTAAGAACCTCTGGTCTAGAGGGAGTAGGGGGACTCTGGCCCAGGGAGGGTGTGGGGAAAGGAGAATTACAGGGGATGGTCAGAGGGAAGAAACAACATATAAACAAAACATTCTTCAATCTAATTATTCTGCAGTTAGTTTTCTCTTGTTTGTCAGCTTTTGGTCAGCACCTTGAGGGTGGAGGTTTGACATGGAAAGATTAAGGCTTTAAAAGGAACGAATTTCCTATTAGCATCAACTAACAAGTTTCGTTTTGTACTAAGTATGTAAATCATGATCCGTGCACTGACCATTTATTGGGTAGCTCTTTCTTCACAGCCCAGAAGTAGACTGTGGAGCTGTCTTAAAGCCTATGCAAAATGTGAGGGGGATACAAAGTGAAGAGGTGGGAAAGGTTTTGTCTCCCCTTTGAATGGTAGGGGACTCTGCATGGGCTGTGCCTGAGGAGAATGGTGCTCACTGGCCATTGGGATCGTAGGACTTTAGGGCTTCAAAGATGAAGCAATAGTGCCTCACAATGACTGACCAAAAGAGATAAGTACAGTTAGCATAAATGGCTGGAGTGAATGAATGGAACCCAGTGACCTCTCCCACCCAATCTCTGTGGATAAGCTAGTTTAATCAAGTACTTTCCAGGCACTCTTCTAAGTAAGTGGGATACAAATACAAAAAGAAAGAATCTGCTCTCCAGGAGTTTTCATTCAAAAAGGAAGAGAAAAGCATTTATTAAAGCCTAACTATATACCTGACACTATGCTAAATACTTTACATTTGATCCATACAACCACATTGGAATGTAGATGTTATCATTATCCCTATTTTACAATTGAGGAAACCAAGACAAAGATTAAATGACTTTCCCAGGGTCACATGGCTAGTAAGTATCCAAGGCTGGATTTGAACTCAGGTCTGCCTGATTCCAAGCCCTGCACTCTATCTACTGTGCCACTTACTTGCCCCTAAAAATGGAAAATAAAACATATCAGGGAGTGGTGGTCAGGGAAGAGAGTTTTAGAGTTGATGTATAGAATAGCAATATGATACACACTTTCAAAAATCAATGATACTGGGGCAGCTAGGAAGTGCAGTGGATAGAGTACTGGCCCCAGAGTCGGAAGAACTTGAGTTCAAATCTGACCTCAGATACTTACTAGCTGTGCGATTTTGGACAAGTCACTTATTCTCTTTGCCTCAGTTTCCTCATCTGTAAAATGACCCGGAGGAAAAAAAAAAACAACAAACCACTTCAGTATCTGCCAAGAAAACCCCAAATGGGGTCATGAAGAGTTGAGCATGACTGAAAAATGACAATTGCACTGATGGGAAGAGCAAAGTCCAAATCCTCCTAACCTTTCAAAACTTGGAAGGCTTTCTTCCAGCCAAAAGGGAAGGAAATCTAGGCTGACCACTCTCCTCTCCCACAAACAATTACTTCTCAAAGACAGTTTCCATTCCTCTCAGTGATTTTGACTAGCTTGATGGTCTAATACAGGGCCCAGAGAGCATCACCTGGGGCAATCTGAACACCTCAAGAGTGTTCTTACCTCATAAACAATTGAGATTCATTCTTATACAATAAATGTATCAGGGCTAAGCAAGGAGGAGGTGATTTAGAACTCCCCGTTACACACAAAACACAACCATGCTGAGTGTGGGACATGGGGAGACAGAAAATGTATGAGGAGTTGTAATGAAAACATTAATTTTAGAGCAACTAGGTAGTGCAATGGATAAAGGGCTGAACCTGGAGTCAGGAAGCCCTCAGCTGATATGCAACCTTGGATACAGACTGCCTATGTGACACTGGACATCATTCAGCCACTGTCTGCCTCAGTCTCCCCATCCGTAAAAGTTGGAATAATAATAGCACCTATCTCCCAGGGTTGTTGTGAGAATCAAATGAGATAATACTGTAAAGCACTTCACAAACCTTAAAGCATGCTATCTATTACGTCATCATCATCGTCATCATCATTAATTTTATGTGTAAGTTAATTTGAAATTATTTTATGTATATAGATGGAATGAGTTCCCTAGAGGCCATAAAATCATATGGTTTAGGGCTTAAAGGGCATTCAAGGCTATCTAGGATATATATATATATATATACATATATATGTATATTATGTATGTCTATATATACATATATATATATACATAGACACACACACACATATACACACCTTATACTATGTACCAATGAGGAAAATTGAAGTCTAGAGAGGTTAAATACTGAATGTTAGAGGCAAAATTCTAACACAAGTCCTGCACCAGGCTGTCATGCAGCAACCCCCAAACTTTACAGTTGAGGAAACTGAGGCCCAAGTAACCAGCTTAGTGCCGCAGTGCTTGGATTAAGATACTTCAGTCTCAAGGGCTTTGAGTTCCCTAACATTCTGTCCTGAGATGCTAGAAAGGGCCATTAAGATCCAGAAAGCTATACCTCATAATTCTAGGGGAGCACAACCCCAGGTGGTTATGTCAATGAAAAGAGCTGGGGTATCTGGACGAGAAGATTCTGAGCATCTACCCTACCCAAAAGTTACCCAGAAGCCTTAGTCTGGTCCTTGGCACTAAGCTTCAAGTTAGTAATTAAAGCTAGAGAAATGCTTTTAAAACCCCAAAAAAAACAACAGACCAGTATCAAAAATTATTGCAAATCTAGAGATTTGTGAAAAAGAATACCAATTGCAAGGAGAGACTCAAAGGGAAAAAAAAAGATTTTCTACTTATGATTTCTTCAAATATAGCATCCTAGCTTATTTTATATATTTTTTTATTTTTTATATTATATTTTATATATTATATTTATATATTTTTTCAATGAGTCCAATTGTCTTTAAATTATCTTTCCTTGATCTGTTTTCCAGGTCAATTGTTTTTAACGTAGGAAATGTTATGTAAATATCTTCTATTTTTTCAATCCTTGGATTTTATTCCATTATTTCTTACTCTCTCATACAGTCATTAATTTTAGTTTTCTCCATTCTAGTTTTCAGGGACTCTGTTATTTATATAATTTTTATCACTTTCTTGTCTAACTACCTATTATGCTTCCATTTTTTTCCTCCAGAGCTCTTATTTAATTTTTTATCTTTTATTTCATTTCTTCTAGGTATTCATGTAGTTCTTGTTTATATTTTTTGAGAAAGGTGGATTTTAAATCGTAAAGCACCATATAAATGTGAACTTTTATTATTATTAATAGTAATAATAATAACTGTATAATATTAACAAAAAATAGAATTTATAATCCTAAGGCATCTGTGAAAAGACCACTACTTCTCTGCCAAAAAGGAGGAAAAGGATTGGTAGATATTATTAGAGAACATGAGCAACAGATCAAAATTCTTCTGAAATATTTTTGAAATAAAAGTTACCATTACATCAAGCAGTAATAATAGCTGCTCCCAGATACTTGGCTTTGGATTTGTCAAAACTTCTGGTTGGAGCCTATGAAATGGGTAAGATCTAGGAGTAGAATAAAACTTTCTCTGTGGACAAAGTCTGAATGAATGTAGCCAACATCAAACAACTTGCTTAGTCAGGTAGATTGGTTGAAATGGAGGCCTTAACAACAGAATTCAAGAGAAGTCATTGCCATCAGAAACTGCAGAAGGTTCCCATTGTTGCCTCTACCTCCTTTTCTCCCATTGTTTTCTTAACTTTCAATAGTATGGCTTCTGACTGTCATTCAGCTGAAAGTGCTCTCTTCAAAAATCACTAAAGATCTCTCAATTGCCAACCTAATGATCTTTTCTCAATCCTTAGCTTTCTTATTTATTTTATTGGGTTTTTTGGGGGGGCAGGGCAATTGGGGTTAAATGACTTGCGCAAGGTCACACAGCTAGTACATGTGTCAAGTGTCTGAGGCTGGATTTGAACTCAGATCCCCCTGACTCCAGGGCCAGTGCTCTACTCACTGTGCCACCTAGCTGCCCCTAGTCCTTAGCTTTCTTGACATCTCTGAAGCCTTTGATCACTCTGTCCTCCTTGATATTGTCTTTTCTCTAAATTTTCATGACACAACTCTCCTAGTTCTCTTCCTACCTATCTGATTGCTCTTCCTTAATCACTTTTGCTGGGTATTCATCCGGGTCAAGCAAGCCTGCTAATAGTAAGTGTCCCACAGGACTCTCTCCTGGGCCCTTATCTCCCTCTATGCTATTTTGAAAGCTCCCTTGGATTCAATTATCTTTATGATGATGGTTTTCAGATCAACTTATCCATGTTTAACACCTCTTGTGACTTCCAGACTCACATCCCTAACTGTCTGTTAGACATCTCACACTGGATGTCCCACCCACATCTTAAACTCAACATGTCTAAAACTGATCTCATCATTCCCACACACCCTCTGGCAAGTTCCTTCTTCTGCACTTTCCTATTTCTATGGAAAGGATCACCATCATCCCAGTCACCCAGGCTCACAATATAGGCACTGTCCTTGACTTCTCTCTGTGTTGGATCTCGGGCATATCTATCTGTTTTCAAATCCTGCTGTTTCTACCTTCATAAAACCTATACAATACACTCCAGTGACTTCCTCTCACTTCCAGGATCAAATATAAAATCTTTCACTTGGTGTTTGAAGACTTTCACAATCTGCCATTTTCTGGCCTCTTCTAGTCTTCTTTTACCTTACTCTTTATGTATTCTGTGATTGGTGACACTGTCCTCTTTGCTATTCATTTCACAAAAATGGCATCTCTTCTATCTATGCATTTTCACTGACTATTTCCCATGCCTGAAATTCTCTTCCTTCTCATCTCTACCTCCTGGCTTCCCTGGATTCCTTTGGATTGCAGCTAAAATCTCATTTTCTCCAAGAAGCCTTCGTTAATCCTCCTTAAATCCTGTGCCTTCCTTCTACTGATTTTCTCTAGATTATTCTGGCTATAGCTCAATCAGACATAGTTGTTAGTATGTTGTCTCCTCCATTAGGCTGTGAGCTTCTTGAGAGAAAGAACTGTCATTTGCCTTTCTTTGTATCTTCAGAACTTGGCACAGTGTAGGCACATTGTAGGTAATAAATAAATGATTGTTGAGTAAATACCTGGCAATAGATTCTCTGTATCTCTCACTTGAGGGTAGCCTATCTAAGTATAGAAAGGCTCATTATTGGAGGTTGCAGAGTGGTAGGTTTTCTCTCGAAGAGCACCTTCTAAGGCATGGAAGGGTGATGAACTGCTTGGTGGTAGACATTCCCTCACAGATGAATAATGTGGAAGTAAAGAAATAATGAATTTACGAGAGCTTATTGAATACTTAGTAAGGGTCTATTATTAGAATAATCATTGTGACACTGAATATCCACAAAAGATGTCAGATATTATATGAAAACAGATTTAGAGCTAGAAGAAACTTTCTTGCTGAACTGAAATAATGCTAAATGTTTAACCATGACATTCACTATATTCACTATATTTCACATTAATTTTTAAAGCTCTATGTTGCGGGTGGAGCCAGAATGGTGGCTGAAAACCAGGGACTTGCATGAGCTCCCCACCAGGTCCATCCAAACACCTATAAAAATGACTCTGAACAAATTCTAGAACTGCAGAGCCCACGAAATAGCAGAGGGAAGCAGGGCTCCAGCCCAGGACAGCCTGGATAGTGGTGGGGTAAGGTATATCACATGGACCTGGGATCGGAGCAGAGCCCAGGGTGAACCGTGCCTGGACCAACCAGACCGGGAGCCAGGTGGAACAGGCCCTAGCACCCTGAATCAGTGAGCTGTGGCAGTTACCAGACTTCTCAACCCACAAACACCAAAGACAACAGAGAAGGTTAGTGAAAAAAGCTTCTGGGACAGAGTGAAAGGAGTTCCTGGTTCGGCCACTGCCCCAGGGGCAGCTGAGGTGGTGCAGCTCTGAGTCTGCTTGCATAGCCACAGCTGCAGTTGCTTCAGGCCCCTGGCCCACCTGGTAGGAGGAATTAAGTGGCAGATATGAGCGGGAGTGCAGAGGTAGCTTAAATCTGAGTCCTGTCCAGGTTGACAGTTATTGGGGGAGGAGTAGCACTGGTGTGGCAGAGCTTGCTGTGTAGAAATAGCTCTGAAAACAACAGCACAGCCTCTCAAGGTTGAGACAAAGTACTCTATACTCTACAAGCAGTCATACTCCAATGGAAAACTCAAAGGTCAATTAAGTTGACTGGGAACATGAACAGGCAGTGAAAATGGTCTCGGATTCAGACTCGGACTTTGGAATCTTCTTTTGGTGACAAAGAAGACCAAAATATATAGCCAAGAGAAGTCAACAAAGTCAAAGAGCCTATATCAAAAGCCTCCATGGAAAACATGAGCTGGTCTCAGGCCATGGAAGAGCTCAAAAAGGATTTGGAAAAGCAAGTTAGAGAAGTAGAGGAAAAATTGGGAAGAGAAATGAGAGTGATGTGAGAAAACAATGAAAAACAAGTCAATGACTGGCTAAAGGAGATCCAAAAAATACTGAAGAAAATAACACCTTAAAAAATATACTAACTCAAATGGCAAAAGAGCTCCAAAAAGCCAATGAGGAGAAGAATACCTTGAAAGGCAGAATTAGCCAAATGGAAAAGGAGGTCCAAAAGACCACTGAAGAAAATACTACCTTAAAAATGAGATTGGAGCAAGCGGAAGCTAGTGACTTGAGGAGAAATCAATATATTATCAAACAGAACCAAAGGAACGAAAAAATGGAAGACAATATGAAATATCTCATTGGAAAAACCACTGACCTGGAAAATAGATCCAGGAGAGAGAATTTAAAAATTATTGGACTACCCAAAAGCCATGATCAAAAAAAGCCTAGATATCATTTTTAAAGAAATTATCAAGGAGAACTTCCCTGGTATTCTAGAGCCAGGGGGGCAAAATAGAAATTGAAAGAATCCACACATCACCTCCTGAAAAAGATCTCAAAAAGAAAACTCCTAGGAATATTCTTGCCAAATTCCAGAGCTCCCAGATCAAGGAGAAAATACTGCAAGCAGCCAGAAAGAAACAATTTGAGTGTTGTGGAAACACAATCAGGATAACACAAGATCTAGCAGCTTCTACACTAAGAGATCAAAGGGCTTGGAATACGATATTCTGGAGGTCAATGGAGCTAGGATTAAAACCAAGAATCACCTACCCAGCAAAACTGAGTATCATGCTCCTAGGCAAAATATAGATTTTCAATAAAATAGAGAACTTTCAAGCTTTCTCAGTGAAAAGGCCAGAGCTGAATAGAAAATTTGACTTTCAAACACAAGAATCAAGAGAAGCATGAAAAAGTAAACAAGAAAGATAAGGGGCTTACCAAAGTTGAACTGTTTTGTTTACATTTCTACATGGAAAAATGATGTGTAGAATTCATGAGACCTCAGTGTTAGGGTAGCTGAAGGGAATTTACATACATACACACATACATACATAATACACACATGTGTACATATATGTATGTATGTATTTGTATATATATAGTGTGTATATATATATGTGTGTGTGTATGTATATATATCCATATATATGTATATGGATATATATATATATTTATATATAGACAGAGGGCACAGAGTGAGTTGAATATGAAGGGTTTTACATAGTGATACACATGTGGCCTATGTTGAATTGCTTGTGTTCTTAGGGATGGTGTGGGGAGGGAAGAGGGGACAGAATTTGGAACTCATTGTTTTAAAACCAGATGTTCAAAAAAAAAGTTTTTGCATGCAACTAGAAAATAAGATACACAGGCAATGGGGCATAAAAGTTATCTTGCCCTACAAGAAAGTAAGGGAAAAGGGGATGGGGGTGAGTGGGGTGACAGAAGGGAGGGCTGACTGGGGAACGAGGCAACCAGAATATATGCCATCTTGGAGTTGGGGGGAGGGTAGAAATGGGGAAAAAATTTGTAATTCAAACCCCTGTGGAAATCAACGCTGAAAACTAAAAATATTAAATGAATTAAAAACAACAACAAAAACAACAAAAAAAGTTCTATGTTTTTGGAAGAAAGGAGTCTTAGAAAATACAAAATGAGGCCTTGGGTCAAAAAAGCTCATAAATTGTGCCATCTGGAATAACTTGCAACTTGAATAATCTAATACCATTTTGAATACTTTATTTCTCTCTCCCACCCCCACCCCAACTCAGACATTTCAGCAAATTATAGACATGAATCATCAATAAAGGCTCCAAGACAGACAACAAGGTAAGCATAGGATGGGGAAGAGTTCTCACTTTGCTACAAATGACCTATGTGATGGTATTTTTGCAATCCTTAGCCACCATAAAAAGAGCTACTATAATTTTTTTCACATGTGTCATTTTCCTTTTTCTCTATCTCTTTAGAGTACAGACATAGTAGCAGTGTTGCTGGGTCAAATTCTATGCACAGTTTTACAGCCCTTTGGTATAGTTCTGTTTTCCAGAATGGAGGAACCATTTTCCATTCCTCCAACAATGGTGCATTCATGTACCTCTTTTCCTACATCTTCCCCAGTATTTGTCATTTTCCTTTTCTATCATGTTGGCCAATCTGTTGGATAATCTCTGCAAGGTTTCTGCCACAAGTACTTATTGTATACAGTAGTTTTTAAATAAGTATTTATTATTAGACTTGATTGACAAAACGCTTCACTTACTGAGGCAGGGCTCTCGTGTTCCCCTTTTATGATAAATCATTAAAAATGATTGCGCCTTCTACTCTTTCTCTATCCACCATGGTACCTAATACAGATTTGACCATATAATAGATTGCCTAATGAATGCCTTATGAGTAGAATTGAATTGTAATGAAATATCATATACTGTCTTGTTGTACTGACGATCTGATGAAGGCCAGAGGGAATGATTACTAATGGGTCACTTTTGTGCCAACAGAGCCAGATGACAAAAGCCAGAAGCAGGGGGCAGAGCCAGAACTGGCCTCTGAATCCTCAGAACTGAGAATTGTCCTCTTGGGGAAACATGGTGCAGGCAAGAGTGCAACAGGAAGCAGCATCCTGGGGAAGCAAGTGTTTGAGTCCAAATTCAGTGAGCTTCCAGTGACCAAAACTTGCAAGAAAGAAAGTGGAACTGTGGGAAAGAGGGAGCTTGTGGTCATTGATACCCCGGATCTTTTCTTTCCAATGATCTCTGCTGGACAGAGGGAACAAGAGATCAAGAACTGCATCACCCTCTGTTCCCCTGGCCCCCACATTCTGCTCTTGGTGACCCCTCTTGGCCATCACACAGTGGAAGATGAAGAGATAGTGAAGGGCATTCAGAAGACCTTCAGAGCTGAAGCCATGAGGCAAACGATACTTCTCTTTACAAGGAAAGAAGATCTGGAAGATGAGTCACTTACAGAGTATGTTGAAAAATCTGATAACGAGTACCTCAAGGAGCTGGTTCAGAACTGTGAGGGTCGGTACTGTGCTTTCAGTAACAGAGTAGTTGGGGAAGAACAAGATACTCAGGTTCAGGGTCTCCTTGAACAGATTGAATTGTTGATGAAGAAGAAAGGTAGCCAGTGCTATGCTGAATTTAATGGGA
>JAQQSZ010016954.1:0-10909 GCA_028646595.1 Phalanger gymnotis
GATTACTTCTGCCTTTCTGCACTGGATTGTGAGGTTTTTATACCCTAGTACATGGTCAATTTTTGAGTATGTGCCATGTACTGCCGAGAAGAAAGTATATTCCTTTTTATCCCCATTTAGTTTTCTCCAGAGGTCTATCATATCTGCCTTTTCTAAAATTCTGTTCACTTCCTTAACTTCTTTCTTATTTATTTTGAGGTTAGATTTATCAAGTTCAGAAAGGGGAAGGTTGAGGTTTCCCAATATTATAGTTTTGCTGTCTGTTTCTTCCTGTAACTCCCTTAGCCTCTCCTCTAAGAATTTGTATGCCATACCATGGTGCATATATGTTAAACAATGATATTGCTTCATTGTTTATGGTGCCTTTTAGCAGGATGTAGTATCCTTCCTTATCTCTTTTAATTAAATCTATCTTTACTTTTGCTTTGTCTGAGATTAGGATCCTCTAGTACAGGAGTTCTTAACCTTTTTTGTGTCTTATGTTCCACTTTGACAGTCTGGTGAAGCCTATGGAGCACTTCTCAGAATAATGTTTTTAAATGCATAAAATAAAGCACATAGTATTACAAAGGAAACTAATTTTATTGAAATATAATTATTAAAATATATCTTTTAAAAACTACCACAATTTCACTGACCCCAAGTTAAGACTGTCTTGTCTAGAAATAAATTAGCTTAGGGATATGGGTCCATGAATTACCCATAGATCATCCTTTGAGAGCAACAGCTGATCTGTGACTGTAATTAATATAGTTCCTGGACAGTTTGCTTTATTCTTTTCTGAAAGAAAAGGTACTGGTGGACTTTGGCTTTGTGTGAAGTTGGCAGAAAATTATACCTCTGTTGGTGGTTTACCTTACTTTGTGGTATGAAGATATAAACTATACGACCTTGGGTAAGTTATGTGGGAGTCTCACATTGCTCATCTGTAAAATGATCTCTCAGGTTTCTTCCTCTAGTATCCTGTATTCCTCTGAAATAAATCAATCTTATTTTCTAAAGGCAATTGATGACCACCTCAGCTTCATTTCCTCATATACTTCTCCTTCTACCTGCATACTTGGATGTTCAGCCATTTACATGCACTAATGGAAAAGACAGGCAAGACAGGATTCTTTAAACTTACTTTGGTTAAATAAATAGGAAGGAAAAGTGTTCAGCCACTGCTTCAGATCCATAGGACTGACTTCTGCCCATTTATCAAACCTCCTCTCACCACATAACTACTGGCTCACCCTACTGGCTCCAGAATGTTATGGATTAAATGTTATACATTAATTTATTATCTTCTGCTTTTGTGGAAATGTATGTCAATAAAATCCTTTATTCAGATGCAACCAAGCTGAAATTCCCAGCAAATTGACAGTCTCTCTCTCTCTCTCTCTCTCTCTCTCTCTCTCTCTCTCTCTCTCTCTCTCTCTCTTTCTCTCTCTCTCTCTCTCCTGACCTTGGACTTCCTCTCATCTCTATTTAATCCTTCCCAGGTTCACACACACACACACACACACACACACACACGCACACTCACACACACACACACACACAAAATAACCAGTTTATTTTGAAAACACATGCAAAATGCCACTCTTAAAGAAATGAAGGCTGGGAACATAGGCGCAGTGCAAGGTAAGGGACAGTCAATAGTTTTGTTGTCAGGGAACTGGAGCAGCTGCATCCACTCTGCGTCATGCTTCATGTGGCTTCCACATAGTTCTGTTAAACTCTATTCCAAACCTTCCCTCCTGGGTTGGGGTGGCAGCAGCAGGAGCAGTAACAACACTGGGCAGCTTCCCAGCACAGCTGTCTCCTTTCCCTCTTTCCCAGAGGACCTCACATCCTCTCCCAGTGCAACTTCCTCACTTTTCATTTCTTGGAAATTTCATCTTCTCCTTTCTTTAGGGTAGGGGGAATTTAAGACTGTTTCTTTCCAACACTGTCACAGCCCCTGTAATCCTTGGTTCAGAATACACTGAGAATTTCTGTCCTGTTCTGTGGTCATACATCTTGGCAGCTCCCCAGTTCCTTGGGTAAAGCACTACACAGGGAGGCGGTTGAGGGGGAAAGCATAATCTGTATTGTTTGTGAAATATTCTGAAGCATCAATTATTTTCAACTGTAAAATGAGAGTTCAACTAGAACATCTCAAAGGACCTTCCAGTTATAAATCTATGAATATAGATAAGCAAGAAAAATGAAGAAGAAAAGCCTTTGGAAATTATATAATGTTCCAGCATTCAAAGTCTACCCAAGGTATCTTGACAGAATAAAAACCCTATTCTCTAACACCGTAGAAATGTGACATTATGTTTCAATCACAGGACAATAACACTCATAGTGGATAATAGTAAAATCAGTCATTTAAATAATACTTAATGCTTAGCAGACAATCCTTTCACGTTTATATGTAATCAGTTCTGTCACGTACAAAGCCAGATTAACATTTGATTCTCCATGCCATCACCATTTCTTAGTCAAAATTAAATATTTAATCCACCTTCCAACTCAATTCAACCTTTCACAAAATATGGCCGAACTCTATTTTTTTTATATATAATACTAGTGTTAGAAAGCAAGACAGCACCCATTTGAGTGGCCGCCAAGCAGTTATTAAGTGGCTGCCATATGCAAAGCACTATACTAAGCACTGCCCATACAAATACAAGCATGTCTGTCTTCAACGAGACTATGTTCTACTTCCATCCACGTCACAGACTCATTGTTTTATACCATATATTCTGGCTTATACACTTTGGGGTACATATATCATAGTTTGTGTTATGACTAATTTTATTATAATGGGGGTATGTACTATGGTTTAAGTCATTTGTTAATACTGAATGCATTCTAAGGTGCTATCATGAGAATTTAAATTCTCAAATATATGTCTCAAAGTAAACAGTGAAAGTTCTCCAATTGGTAAAGTTTTGTTGGAAGGCAGCTTATTTATTTAGACTCCCACATTTATTGAGAATTGGCCATAACCTGAATCAAGGGCTTCTCTCTGTGCAGTGATAGGAATGGAAATTACTTCTGCTGGGAATTTTGATCAATGTTTAGTTGTTTAAAATGGTGGTATTGAGGTATTCTAAAGATACTGTCCTGTGAGTTCTTCTTCTTCTCCCCATCCCATTCATTTCCACCTATCTCTGTATTTAGCTTTCTGTTGTTTTCATCTATAGGAACATTGAATAGCATCAGAGGATCTGAAGCAGGACTGGACCTTAGAGATCAGGTAGTGTATCTCCTCCTTTTGACTTGCCTAAGGCAAAGGGGTCAAATACATGCTCCACAATACTCCTGAGTGCAGCCCTACTAGATAAAAATGTAATTGGGAAATATTTGACAAGATAAACAAAAATGCAGTAAAACACAGAAAATATCACATATCACAAGTAAGTCCATACGCTGCCTGTAGGATTCTTACATAGCCGACAGTTCTATTTGAGTTTGTCCCTACTGGCCTAAGATCACCCAGCAAGGAGGTGGCAGAGATAGGATTAAAAAACCAGGACTTTCAACCCCCGAATCCAGCGCTTACTTCACTTCCTGGGGAAAAGAAAGTTAAGTGTTATAGGAGGAGTGCTCACCCAGTGCTCACCTCTTTCAGCTTTTAAAGTAAGTTCAGAATAGAAGTATTGGGAAAGATATTTGGTCAGTCCCATCATTGATTTCCAGGGCTTCACATACACCAACTCCAGAAAATGTATTTTCAAACTAAGGAGACAATTTCAAATTAAGGAACAAAAAGACACTTACCCAACAATAGTTTGGTGATGACAAGAAAAACAGATTTTCAAGTTTTAGAATTGGAAGGAACCATAAAGGTGAAAACCAAGAGCCAGTGAAGTAGATCGACTTGTCTAAGGTTATGTAGATAGTGGTAAAACTGGGACTAGAAACCTGTACCTTCTACTATACTGTGTTGTCTCTTATGTTAGTATCTTCAAGTTTCCTTCTATCTTTCCTCCTTTTCTTCATTCATTGTAGGAACTGAGGATAATTTTGGCTCCAAATCTCTGGGCACAGAAACCGTGTATAGAATTCTGCTTCCCCTTGAGTCAGAGAGGTGGAGCACTACAGCTATTCCCTTGATCCACTCTGTAGATAAAAACCCGAACCAGAACAGAGCAGGTCCAATGATTAACTCCCTCCCCCTTCCATGAGCCATCTGTATGTAGAGTTAGATTCTTCCTTCCTACTTAAGCCAGATAACAGATGCTCAGTATTATTCTGTGCCTTTCACTTCAGGAACTTAAGGCATGTTAGTGGAAAAGACTATGATGGAATGAAGAAAGTTCATTGAGTTCATGTGTGTGTGTGTGTGTGTGTGTGTGTGTGTGTGTGTGTATGTATTTGGGAGTGAAACTATGAGAATAGAGGGATCAAAATTTCTCCAAAAGAACAATGTATGTTAATGTACTTAGCCCTGGAAATTCTTGGCCCAGAAAATTAGCAAATTGATGTAATAAAGTTATCTATAAATTTCCCCCACTTTGGAAGAAAGTATTTCTTTATATTTCTAAGTAGTCTCTTTGATCCTATGTTATCAGGTGCTGCCACCTCTTCTTCCTGGGAGAGAGGAAAGCTCTTTTGTCTTCTAGGTGTAGCAACTATATTTCCAGAGATTTTCTGGACAATACCAATATCAGGAAAAGAAAAGATATTTTAATGAGGTTTGCAAAAGGAATGTATTTCATCATACTCTATGTCCCAGTTTTGAGTGAGGAAAATATGGTTACTGTACTTTTAGAGGGGTTTGAACCAGATGATCTCATCAAAGTACAGTGACAATTTATCAGTAGGATTGGGGAGAATAAGGAGAGAAGTTGTGGGAATGGATCAGAAATGGTCTTTGTGTATAGAAAGCCAGGTTTTGTTTCTCAGTGACGGGATAAACTACCATCTGTAATTGCTCCTAGACCCAGGATGGAGGTGTCTCTACCCTTCATGAGTGAAATTGTACTGAAGTCCTCACATAGGTTCTCTAAGATGGACAGTATGAGAAGCAGTACCTTAGATAGCTTCAGATTATCAGATCCCAGATCATCAAACAAATTATATTTTACACATCCTTGGGTTGCATTAGTTATTTGCATTCCATGACTGCCATTAGGTCTCTGTTGTGAATTTATGGGAAAACATGGACAAGAGTCGCATAGACCAGGCTGCCTGGATGGATTGTGGGCTGCATCCCTGGAAGGCATACTCATGTCAATGAGCTTACATATTGTAGCATTTGAGATGGCATAGGATAATGGAATTTTAGAGCTGGGAAGAACTTTAGAGGTCATCTAGTCTAAGCCCCTTATTTTACATATATGCTGCAAACTCAGGAAGAAAAATAAACCCAATGTGTTTGTAGCCAGTTTATCAAGCTCTAGAAAATGGTAACTTCATAACCTTATGGTTTTGAGTAATAGTTGTACCCTTTCCAGTTGTTATAACAAGCTGAATCTTTGACCCATTTGGTAGCTTTTGGAATCTTTGGAATTGTTTGTTTTTATAATAATTGGCCAAACTGTAGAAAAATAAACCATTTCACATTTTAGAATCCTATTTGGGAGTTGAACACTTGCCAGGGTTAATACTGATAGAGGGCCAAAACATACGTTCTTAAAGTTCGTGTAACAGAATGAATCAACTGAGGCACCTTCACCTTAAATAAAACCACAAGCTCCAAGCATAGATTTCTTTCTTTCTTTTTTTTTTCTACTTAAATCCTTCATTGAAAGACAATATAATAAAATGCCTGAAATTATGCATTTTAGCAACATCAACTTTTATGGGGTTTTAAATGTTGATTTTTTTTTTCAGTCCCTAAAAATGCCTATTACATATTCATAACATTTAAAAGTAGGTATTCTGGCAATAATAGTTTTTTGAATATTGATGTTTAGAGATGTTTTTTAAAAGATACATTGAAAGATTGCTGATACATATGAAAACTATGAAAACTGCACACAGGAGTAGCATTTGCTCTCATGTGAGTTCTAGCTCAGCCCTTGAAACATTCCCTAGTAGTTAGAGAAGTTGGTCGTTACCTCAACTGGCCTTCCTTTAGTATAGTCTGCATTTATATAAATAGATGTGTATGGGTGAAATATGGTTTTAAAAAATCCTGTGTAAACTTCAGAGCTCCTGGTTGCTGCATTTATTTCATTCAGTTTCCAGCCAGCTGGAGGTGTTTTGTACCTCTGCTACAATGAATGAAAAAAGGTAATGGCATTTAGCTAACTTGGGGAAACTCACCTGTGTGTATATGGGGATATGTGTGTGACTAGATGTATATATCAGTATATAAAAGAGTCTATACTGTTAAATAATGCACAAAAACTAATGGAAATACTGTAGGCATCATATTTTACTTGTTCTTTAAGTACTTTAAAATGTGAATTGTCCTTGAGAAATTATTTTTCTGTATGTATATCAAAATATTTTTAGGACCTAATTTAAGTGCATTTAACTGTAGCAGACAAAAACTCCACAATCTAATATATTCAGTGAGCATAAACTGCTTACCTAGATTCAGTTCAACTGAATTTCTTATACTTAAAAAAAAAAGAAAACCTGTAGACTCCACTTATTAGTATTAAGCATAAATACACTTGCTAGCGAGTAATTTAGAGGGGGTCATTTCTCTCCCAGATTTGATTGAGAATAATTGGCTGGTACTCTGATAAGATAGAAAGTATCCTATAGCTGAGCTAACAGAAGAGATTGCTAGTTTTATAAAATTATATGTTCAGGATGTGGATTTTTCTAACCTCTTGTCAGGAAGGATAACAGAAATGGAGAGCTTTCCCTGCCAACAAAGAAATGTAGTCCAGAAGGATCTAGCATTTCTCCCTAAGAGTATTATCACAAAGACTAACAGCTTCTTAAGAACTCAGAACCAAGGACAAAATCTTAACTAGTCTCTGCCCTCCTTCCTTTAAATAGGACTCAATCAGTAGAGCCAGGTTGAGGTTTGACTTCTCTGAAAAATGTGGAGACTGAGTTTTCTTTATTCGCATAGCCAGCTTAAAGTTATTCAGAAAGTTTGGATGTCTGGATTGGTCCATTTTCATATAAGCAAAATGGTGTGAACTCCACAAAACAAGCAGGGTAAGATCCCATGATATCTGTTCCTCTGCCAGGAGCCAGTTCCTCATCCCTTGTCTTTCCCCCTACCTAGATGAATAAAAAGGGCAGGTTCCCAAATAAGTTACTGGGCAGCTCCCCTCGGGGTGGGGTGGGGGGTAGTTCTCTGATGCCAAGGACAGAATTTTGTTGAATTTCTGTATTGTTAGGCATGCCAGTGGCTTCTTTATATGCCACCGGAGAGGCTATGCTATCAGGAAGTGGGTACCAAATTGATTCTCAGCCCACTGAGGTAAATAGCCAGAGGTAGCTTCCAAAGGGAAACTGCCTCCATTAGCCAGGGTTTCCCCCAGTGAAATAGATTATGATAGCATAGAAAAAGTGAATTCCTGGAGTGCTAGGCATTCTGTGGTGAATATTCCCCCCAAAATGCCTGAGCGTGAGCTTAGTGTTTGTGAAAATATAAACCGGAAGGCTGGAGAGTAGGATGTAGTATTTTCAATAGGTGTTTGAAATTCCTCCCAGTAGGGTTTTCTTTGTCTTAATACTGTTAACAGCCAAAGGAGTCTTCCCTTTTTTCTTACAAAGAGGAAAATATTGTAGTGTACAAGTACCTAGTGTTGATGAAATAATCAGTATGACTCCAGAGCTGTTACAGATTGGTGTCATATGGACTTGTCTGAGTTCCAGGGAAGCAGGGACAATCAAATTCAAAAGAGGCTGAGATGCAGATTTATTGCTCAAAGTTAAGGCATACCTTGAGTACTCTGTAGGTTCATCATAATGCGGGAACGGCTGGTTGTTTTAGATTCTGAGGAAGGCAATTAGCATTTTTAAAAGCAGCCACAAAACTGGTAGAATTTTTATTCTTGTATACCTTGAATTAAAAAAAAAATCTCTTTAAATGTACTTGGACATTTGGTCTGCAGTTTATTGGTTTAAGTTCATGTACTTTGTGAAAGGAATGAGAAAAGGCAGGGCCTATTCTAACGGATTGTGGGAGGGGGTTGTTTTTGTACAAAAAGGTTCTATCAGAGTTACCTTTCTGTATTGACAGAGGAAATTAATGGCACTACAAATAAAGTCTACTCCTGTGCATTTTATTTCACACAGACAAGATTGTAGTTGTGCAAGTGAAATTATGCAAAAATAAACTTTTTCAAAAAATGACTGGCATTCTTCTGCTTTCATTTTTAACACACATTAGAGCCAAGTAATAACAAATGTCATTGGAACAAATGATTTGGACTAATAAAAAGGATTTTTTTTTTCAACCTAAGAAATGCCATAATAGGTATACACAATGATGCGTCCATCCACTTATGTCTCAGACAAGGGTACCAAGTCATGGTTGGCTTCCAGAGATACTCAGTATTTGTAGATGGTCCATTATTGCTATAACAGAAACATGGGAAACTGGGAAATATTTTCTAATATGGCCCATTTAGCATTTTCAGGATAATCTAGATCAGGAGTGGGGAAACCTGCAGCCTCAAGGCCACATGTGGTCTTCTAGGTCCTTGGGTGCAGCCTTTTAATTGAGTCCAAGTATTACGGAACAAATCATTTTATGAAGATTTGTTCTGTGAAGTTTGGATTTAGTCAAAGGGCCACACTTGAGGACTTAAAGGGCCATATGTGGCCTTGAGGCCATAGGTTCCACACCCGTGGTCGAAATACTTGATTTTATATCCAGGTTACTACTAGCAGCTCCGATAAACATTTTTTTGTTGCTTTCAATTCATCTCTACTTCTATCAATGTAACCAAAGGATCTGTACATAGTTATACTAATTTGTTGTAGCATACCTTTTTTTTTTTTGACCTTGCAGGACAAGATCGTATAGTGAAAAGATCGCTGTGCTTTGGAGTCACTTGGGGGAATCCAAGTTTTAGTACTAGCTCTAATACTGCTTAGGTGTGTAACTATGGATGTCACTTCATGTCCCTCAGTTTCCAAATACCTAGAGATGCTACTTAACAATCTCAGAGAATTTGTGTCAAGAAAACTCTTTGCAAACTTTAAAGGTTATGTAAGAGATGTCTGGTGGGTTTTGCCCATGTAGGTTATATATGTCCATGTGGGTTTTCTTATATCTGTCTCATAGGGAGACATGAATAGATATCTCTAGTTTCCTCCACCCACCCTTCATTAGGGGGAAAATTTGATTCCTGACAGGAGGGGAATAGGAGATTGGGGCCGCAGGCTGGCCACTCTGTTCTCAGAATGAGGGTACCAGGCTAGAACTATATCCACCCTACCTAAATATTGTTAGTCTAGGAGAAATCATTTTTAGGTTTCAACTGTGCTCCTGATCTCTATTCCTTAGTGGAGAGGAGTACCTCAAGCTATATATCTAAGTTGACTACCTTTCCTACCAAAGGCCAGTTCTATGTACACACTTAACAAATAACAAATACAACCATTTATCCAAACAAAAATCAGAGAAGGTATACAAATAAGTATGTATCAGTCTATACAAAGTATAAATGAGCTCTCTCATTAGGAGAATGATATCTTAGGTCAACCAAAAGAGAGTCCCAGATCTCATCCCAGGGGAAATTCCCCAAAGTCTCATTAGTAGTAAGCTGGGCATAGGAACATGGTTGAGATGCTGGCTCTTCTACCTGTTAGTTTCTTTCCAGTCTTTCTCTCCTTTCAGGGACCTGAAGAGAGCCTGGAGCCTCATGTCTTCTCTCAATGTTGAATTCAAGAGACCAGGATATCTCTTCTTCCAAGTTCTCACCAACTCAATCCCTAATGCCAGCATGGAACACCGAGTAATCTCCAGCAATGAGGAGGATCTGTGTGCAAATTTTAGGTTTTGAGCCATAGGTTTCACATGTTAGGACCATAATTGGACTATTAAAGTATGTTAAAATAACTGCTGAACCAAAAATAGAAATGGGCGCACAACTGCTAGCAATTTGTTAAATAGCCATGTATTTTAAATACAAGTGGCCATGTACTTAGCTAACTAGACGTGATTAGATTTTGCAGTATTTGGGGGATCGTTTGTTGAAACACTAAGGTACCTAGTTCACTTTTTAGTCAAAGTGGGTGCACCACTTCCTTAAATAATCTGTCGTTTTTTGAGAGCTGCACTAGTTCATTCTTAGTATAACTGGCAGCTGGTACAGTATCTAAGACTTTAGCTTTGTTTTAATACAGAGGGCCAATCCATTCCAACAAATATTTATTAAGCAACTACTTAACATATAATACTCCACAGGAAAAAAAAAAACCCAGTGCCTGCCCTTAAGAAACTTGCAAATATTGACAATCAAGTTTAAGAAATTTAAGAATAACACTTTTTTGAAAGTCCCTTGCAATTCTATAATCAGTAAGAAATTTATTCTCCCACGTGAATTTTACATTACTCTTCTAATTTAGGAAGACAGCTTGAGTACACAGGTTCCCTCATGCTTATTTCTAAAGGGGAAGCAGTTTAAGCTTTTAAAATACAAGCTTCAGTGATCATTTCTCCCCCTCCCCTTCTCTGCAAAGGTGGTGAACTATGGGTGTGTAACACTGCATATGTCAAAAAATTTTTGGCACTTTTTTTCTTTTTTGGTTCTTTATTGAAAGGGATGGCTCAGAGGGGAAAAGGTTGGAAGTACACTGGGAATGTAGGTTGTATAAAACCAAAAGATACTAACAAAATGTGTTTTAAATTAAATGTGCTTAATTTTAATGTGTTGTGTTGTTAAGCAAAATTGTCTCATTAGCATGGCTTTTGTTTCTTTTGAGTGGAAGTACTTTCAGCTGTTAAGTGCTAAGCCCCAGGCCCAGGGCCCTGTCAGGTGTGAAACCTGTGTGGGTGTGGATT
>JAQQSZ010016955.1:0-10909 GCA_028646595.1 Phalanger gymnotis
TCCTGAGTTTTCTGGTGGGTGCAGAAATCTTGCTATTAAAATTTTCATTCATTTATATTTGAAGATTATTCTCTTGGTCACTTGCAGGACAGAATTTATTTTTTCTCAATGGGATTTTTAAGTTAACCACTATGTATGTCTTAGAGTTTGCAATCTGAGGGTTTGTTTTTTCCTCCAGGAGGTGATCTACAGATTCTTTCAAATGATACTTTGTTTTTTATGTTCAAAAATCCTGGGAAGTTTTCTTTTATTATTTCTTGCATTATGATGCTCAGACTGTCATGTTCTTCTGGAAACCTATAATCTTTAAGTTGTCTATATGCACCCTATCTTCAAGATATGTTGATTATATAGAGATCGTGATTAAAAAAAAAAGTTATTGCTTTCTGCTTCCCTTCTTCCAGATCGTCCTTCATGTCTGTGCGTTTACATGCCAATCAGTTATCCTTTCTTTTTTTTCTTTGGTGAGAAAATTTATGCCATGCAGGCCATAAATTCTGCTAAGACAATTCTTATTCCTCTTTTAAATGACTCACAAAAGGTGTACTACAGTTGTATATACTCTTTAAAATTCAAAAGGTCTTCTGCCTCATTAGAGATTAAGTAATTTTTCATTGTTTTGCAGTATTTATTCATGGAAATCTCTTACTGAGTCTGGAGGCCACATTTCCTTCCACTGTTAACATTTTCTATGTTGGCTTATCTGCTTATTCTCCAAGTCTCTAAGTTTTCTTCCTCTTGAGATCTGGGTTATTTCTGGGTTTTTTTTCCCCTTTATTTTCCACTATTGCTCACTTTCTGACTCCCTTCCTTCTAATGGCAGTTTCCTTACAGATGGGATGTCGAAACTAACTGATGCTTTTCCCATACTGGGTGATTCATGGTTCACCAGCCTAGGTCACTGCTCTCAGTAACTTCTTGGCAACAGGAACTGGCCCCAGCTGAATTCTGGGGTTTTTCCTTCAGGTGTAGTGCACAGCCACAAAAAGCCCCATACATATGGGTCCTTCTTCTGCTTAGGACACGGCACAGAAGGATTCCACAGGGTTATGGGGGCTTGAGTAAATTTCTGACATTTGGAGTTCGGATCTCAAAGGTATTGGGGTGGGGGGCGGTGTTAGGGTAGAGAGTTCCGTTAAAAATGTGGACACTTATCCTGCCCATTCTCTATTCCTCTGCTCTCCTGCAGAGTTCCACTGTGGCACAATGCTATCATGCCGCTAACACAGCCTGAGGAAATTGCTGCTGCTTAGAGTTTGAATCTCTGCAGCATTAGGCATGGCGAGGGAGAGTCAGGGTGTAGAGCTGCGATCTGTTGCAAGGACATGGGTTGGCTTGTACAGTCCTGGTGCTGGGAGTGTGAGGGGCAGTAAGGGAGGGGATATTGAGTGAATGTTCATTAGGGATTGGGATATATTTGCCTTCTATGTTGTTATTCCATCAAGTTTTTACCTTGTTCGGGGAGTTGGTGTACTAAACTGTGGAGACAGCTAAAATTGCTTTATCTTTGGCACATAATTCCTATTTGGTTTGAGAGGTCCCAAAGACCAGAGATAATGTCTAGTCTTCCATTTTGTTGGTCACAAAATTTCTGCTAATGTGGATGAACTAACTTAACTACACTTATAGTCTTAGGATACAAAATCTTACACTTTTGATGCTTGGAGCATAATTTATCAGGAGGATACACTAACATGTCTATGGACATCTAGATTACTTACACTTGTTTCTTAGTCAAATATGACTACTGGGCTTACTTGGCAAATTCTTTTTTGACGCAGCAGACTCAATACTCAACCTAACAGGATCAGACTAGAAGCTCTGGAGTTGGTTTTCCAGTGTGAGGACTTAGGGCATTGAACTTCTATTAGTCTGTGGCATCTATGTTTAGCTTAGAAACAGGACTCTCCAAAAGCATTTTGGTACTTGCTCTCTCTTTCTTCTTTCCCTATCCCAATTCTGCCTCACCTCTATGTACACTGTGAGGAGATTTTTAATCACTCAGATGCTTAGGGAAATAGTTTATCACAAATTATACCAATTCCCAAACTGGAACACTGGCACTAGGGTTCCACTGGGTCTCAAGGTTCAGGGTGACAAATTACCTAAGTATTTAAACTGTCTACAGTTTGTTGGCAGAGATTCCTTGGTGAGACAGGAAGTAGTTGAAAAGGAATTAAATACATTTAGGCTATTTAATGTTCTCCAAATGTATATGGTGACTTCTTTGGCCATTCAGACAGCTGCCTCAGCATTCTACCCTGGTGCATTTCAGGAAACCATTAGATTCTATTTCCAATTAGATTTTACTCAGGAAAAAAAAAATACTATCCTAGCCCCCTCAAAATAAATAGGACATTCTCTCCCCATCCCTCACCCACAATTTCAGAAACCATTCTTAGATTGCTGATCTGATTTCATGTGGTTTGCCTTTTCAAAAGACACAAGAGCCTACATGAACTTACACATGAAAAGTTATTAAGAATATCAGAAAATTCAGTGCAAAATTCCAGGCAATAAGTTTAGGCCTTTTGATACTCCTCAAATATATTTAGTTACTTCTTAGGCTATTCATAGAGCAATATGGAATGCTACTATACAGAACTAGCTGCCAACAAAAACTCACTAGTCGACATAAAATTATTATCTAGATTAGCATTAAATAGATTAGAGGAGGAGGTTTCTTTCTCACTGTCATACTTTTCTCCCCATCACAAAGTTGGCTGGTGAGTCTCCTGGACCCCCTGGAAGCAATTCAAAGGGATAGTGGAGAGTGTAGGCAAGGAGAAACAACTTCAGCATTTGCTCTGGTTGTAGCAGGTCATGGAGGTCCTACCTTCACCTACTTAGCCTTCCCTCCATTTCTGCTGCCAGTGTCTTAGCTTAGGTTGTACCTAACACCTAAACTACTGTGACAGCCAACTAACTGGTCATACTACCCTCATTCCTGCCCTCCCTACCATTCCAATCTAGGGTAAGCATGGCTTCCAGATTAATCTTCCTAAAACACAATTTTTGTCATACTACTTAACTCATCTGACTCAAAAACTATTAGTTTCTTCATTATCTTCAACAGGAATTTAGTTTTGTCTTAAGAGTGCAAGGTGATTCGAGAGGCAGGAGCTACAGAACAGAAGTAAATTACATCCCCTTCTCTGTGAAGAAAATCCTTAAGCCTCAGAGAAGGATGTGTGTGGCAACAGCAATTGACTTAGAGGTAGATCCAGTAACAGTGAGATCTACCCACAAATCTCAATCACCATGTTAGTTTGGCCTTAATAATTACAGACCACACTTCAGAAAACTAATGATTGCAGAGAAGAACAAGTCAAGGAAGAAGTCTGAACTTCTAATAGCCCAGAGAAAGACAGAATTGCTCAAAGAACAGGGCCTTGAGAGGCTCAAGAGAACTACAAAGCAATCTATATGCCAAAAGGGTGGGGAATCTATACCCAAAGAAAAGAATATAAAGTAAGTTCCAAAGGGGATTTAGAATCCTCACTGAAGTATTAAAAAAAATGATTCAACTCTGGACTAGTAATGTGGTCTAGGAGTCAACCCAAACAAGACTGTAGTGGATGACTAGAAATGGGTATTCCGCGACCCCATGTCTGCCAATCCAATCCACAGCTGGATTTTATTTTCTTAGGATAAAAACTGTTTTCAGTAAATTTATTTCTTCCTTGCATTTCACTTCCCTCACATGAGGACTGACTGAAGATAAGAGGCAACGCTAAGAAGTGGTCAGTCAAGGAACTTCATGGACAGGCTTGACTTCACTTAAATTTCTATGAAGACAAAGGATGACTCCAACTGCTTCTGGGATTCTATTTACTTTCCCCTTTTGTGATTTTAACTCCAATTTCTCTATAGCTACTATCAGTGAAAAACCTTTTTAAAGAGACAGTGAATTTTTTTGAAAATTTTCATACTTTAGCCATGGCACTTGCTACCAGTCTGGAATTTTGGGAAGTAGGGTCAGAAATCATTTGTGCTGCTCCTAGTGGCAAAGAACATCTAATGATAGCTCTCACTAGTAATCAGTTCAACTTGCCTCTTTCTTTATTCTTTAAACAATAATACAAGAAAATACAACAAAAGTTCTCTTTGGTTGTGACTCACATCACCAACAATCAGATCCACAAACAGTAACAACTTCATCTAGATCCCTGTGTCAATAGATGAAGGTAACCAGTTAGAGGTATGTGGATCTGCAATCAATCATCCGCAGGTATAAAACATGTACGCTGTACATGTAAAATGAGATGCACCCTTGAGTAGAGCCCAAAAGTTCTCTTATCAGTCTATTAAAACAGAGGCTCCCTATGAAAATTGATGTGGCCGACAGGTCATTGTGATATAAAAGCCTGTTTTCTCAGGTGGAAGTAACTCTAATATCTTGGACCTGTTTATCAATAATCTAGCCTTCACTGCTGATTCACTCCAATGCCAAATTCCTACCTTCATCATGAAATAGAAGCTAAATGACCCAGAGATAATTTGAACAAACCTCTTTCGCTGAGGATGCTTTCATTTTTATCTTCATTAACTTCTCTGGTCACTGGCAGGTGTGATAAACACAGGACTGATGTTTCAGAAGTCCAGTCTACAGGTTCTTGAATGTAAATCAATCTATATGCTTAACCAAGGAAGGCAGTGGTATTCATTCATGCACAAAAACATCTCACATGAAAAAAATTATTTTTCCTATAAATGAAGACTTATTTTATCCCCTTCGTTTCTTAACCAAGAATACTCTGGTACATAAAAAGCAGTACGCAGAAGAGCACTGCTAAAACTGTTTCCCAGTCACATACAATAAATTAACCTTTGTAAACCTTGAAGTATTATATGTGATTTGATGTTATTGTCATTACCAGCTCAAATTTCTCACTGACCCCTATTCCATTTAAACAATAACCAAAAAGACATTTAACAACCACCACATTTTTCTCTCCCTAAGATACACTCAACTACATTAGCCAAATAGCATTCTTACTACTTGCCCTATACAGATACTCTGACTAGGTGAGTAGCTATTTGTAAGACTACACAATTGTGAAATACTAGACCCAGACAAAGCACTCACTCCAGGCTCCCAACAAATGGTAGCAATTAGACTGGAGAGGAAATGACACTGTATTTTAACTCTCTATCTCAATGATATCCCATCAAAAACAGCTGCTCTTACTTAATAAACTTTGTTTCCTTTGAAATGTAGAATCTTTAAAAAAAAAAACTGTCTTCACTTAATTGTTCTCCAAAAGAAAATTATTAAAAACAAACACTTGGAAATGCTTTTCATCCTTGAAGTGCTCCATAACTACCTAATTAATAATCCAATTTAGAATTTCTATAAGCATTTTCATTTCAAAGCATAATGATCTTTTATGAATCTATACATATGATAAAGAGGTAACAACAAAATTCCACACTATATGGACTGACAAAAAAAAAGATATAAGAAAACGAGTCAGTATGACTGGTGCTAACCAACAAACCAAAAAAAAAAAAAGATTTACTAATGAGAAACACCAGAATCTGTAAGGTTGGTATATTCTCTCTCTGTCTCTGTCTCTGTCTCTGTCTCTGTCTCTTTCATTAAACTATATTTTCAGTTACTACAATGCCTCTTACTATTTAAAAGTGTAATTCATAACAGTGTTCAATGGTTAAACATATTTGCTTCTGACAGACTTAAAATAATAGAATTTCTGGAAACTGAAAATCACCCTAATCTCACCCCTTCACTTTATGGAGGAACAAAATGAGGCCCAATGAACTGCCAAAACTTGCCTGAGGTTTATGGTGGAGCTGGAATTAGGACAATGACCTTCTAAATTCCAGTATGATGATCCTTCTACTACAATATGCAACATCTTAGGATAAAACACTTGAGTGTCAACAAAATCTCTGTCCTTGAGGTTCACACCATGAGACTTCATCACAGGGAAGATCTTATAGAGAATAAACTCCTTGGATGAGGTCTATTTCTTTTTTTAAAATAAGTTTTTATTGATAACTTTGTTTTTTACCTTGCCTAAATTTCTTCCTACATATTTCCTTATCCTTTCTCCCCAGAAAGTCATCTATCCCATGAAACAAAGATTATTTTTCAACGGGAAAACAAAAAAGAAGAAAAAAAATCAGTAAAGCCAATAGATACATTGAAAAACAAATCTGAAAATACGAAGTGTTTCATACCTGTGGACTCCTCCTACTACAAAGGAGTAGGGAGAGGTAACTTCTTATAGATAAGGTCTATTTCCAAAGTTTCCTTCAGTTCTAAAATTCTATGATTGTATGAGTATGACGCAATAGAAAGCTACAGAGCACTTATCATTGTTGACATTGGGAGACTGTATTTTCTTTCTTACAGATAGAGATCTATCATTAAAAAGAGGCATACTGCTGTCTATCCAATTACAGCCTAATTTACATCAACAGGGCCTAATATTCAGGACTACAAAATTAATCTGTAGTCAATTTTGCTCTGTATTTCCCTTCAATTTGATCAAGTGAGTCTTACCAAAAGCATTGCAGATGTTCCATTGGGTCTGGACAAATGAATCGACATTTCTGGGAACATCCTATCAATGCGGCTGATCACATCATCAACATACCTATGCAGAAAAAAAATGTACAGATATAAATTATAGCAACATTCAAAGTAATGATAAGCAACAAACTGCTAAGGATTTCTTTACATCATTTAATTTTTTTGAGGGGAATAATTTTAAGTTGCTACCATAAAATGTTATCTTATGCTTTAAAATTCTTTACTTATTGAAGATGGCTGGTTCACATAAATGCTACGTTGGCAGATAATTCACTAATAGCAACAGAAAAAAAAACCCAACACATTCTGTGTAGTAATCTCAACACTGGGTGTCCACTCTCTGAATGAAGGCTCACAACGAAGAAGGTGATTCTATGACAAGAAAAGTATTTTCTCTGACTCAGATCCTTTCAGTATGCAATCCTCTGAGGGTATATCCCCTTCCTGAGAATTCCCACTGGATACAGAGGAAATATACTACCTCATGACTATGGGATAACAAAAGGTTAGATATATGAACAAAATGATTAATTAAAAATCAGAGACAGATGGAAAAGTGCTATATTTGGAGGAGCAATGAAACAATGCAAAATCAAACAGGAAAAAATTTTAGCCAAAAGTATTAAGAGACGTCTGGTATTTAAATCAGAAAGTATTTATCTTTCAGCACAAATTAGAACTGTATCATAACACTATGCTTAATTTTCAATTCAATTAAATAAGCAATTATTAAAGGCCTCCTAAATGGCCAGGCACTGTTCTAGACACCAGGCATACAAAAACAAAAATGAAAACTCTGCCTCAAGGACATTAATACTGTAAAGAAACCATATGTACACAGAGATAAGTAGATAAAAAATACACATAACGTTATAAGAGAGGCAAGACTGGGAGGAGCAGTGGCAACTGGGAGGGGGGGCAATCAGGAAATTTCTCATATAGGAGGTGGCGCCTGAAGAAGTAGTCTTGTGTAGATGAAATGTCTAAGGGAAAAAGCAAGTGGGCCAGTTTGGCTGAAACAATGCATGTAAGGAGTACACTATGAAATAAGTGTGAAAAGACAGGTTAAACCGGAATGTAAAAGATTTTAAATGCCAAGGAGACAATAAGAAGCCACTGAAAGCATTGCTACAATCTATGAGAACAATGGACAGGAAAAGGGAGAGACTAGGGTCTGGGAGTCCACTGAAGCAGTTGAGGTTAGTGGTAGGGGACAGGTCTCAACTAGGGCACTGGTTGCATGAGGAGAGAAAGGCAGAAGATGTGGGAGACGCTGTGGAGGAGAACTGAGAAGACTTGGCAAATGATTGCACACTGGTGAGAGGGATAAGGAAGAATCAAAGGTGGCTTCAAGGCTGTGAACCTGGGTGATGAGAAACAGACAAATTCTAAAGAGAGAGAGAGCTTGATCTTTGCATTTTAAAAGAGTGGAAAAATCTGGAGCAAAGAAAAAGAAAGTTCAAGAAGCTGATGTTTATTTGGAAAAAGAGAAGACTGGTGATTGAACCTCAGTTATCTTTAGGTCGGCTGCTACAAGAAAAAATGCCATTTGTTGCCACAAAGACTCAAACAAAGAGAAACTGGTTAAAAGACAGAATGTACTTAAATATAAGGAGTTTCTTAAGAGTGAAGCTGATTAAACATCAAATAAGACTATCAATAAAGGCTCTGAATTTCCATTCTGGTGCTCTTTAAAAACAGGATAAGCAACCATCTGTCCTGAATGGTTAAAGAAATGAAGTGCCCAAGGCAATATACAACCTCCTGAGGTCCTTTATAGCTTTTTTGACTTTATGCCACACAGTCTTAGCTTCAGTTCAAAAAGATACAAAAATTGAAGGGAGGGGTCAGGGAACTAATGGGGAAAAAAAATGAAAAAGGAACATGTTTCTTAGGATCATGGAAGACATATATAACAAATCCCCATTTAAAAAAAAAAAGACAGCAAGCCAATAGTATGCATCGGTATCACTTGAATCATTTCTGAATATCATAAATTTTTTTCTTCTATGACTATATGTGTGATTTAGATCAGGTTACTTTAGACTCAGTAGAAAGGCAAAATCAGCTGTCATATGCATGTGAATAGAGGTCATTGCTAACGATATGCTAATGGAGCTTGGAGGGAGGCAGTGTCTTCTGAAATGATCCTCAATCAATAGGTATGATAGCTTTGGAAGTCTAATGCAAAGAAATACGCCAAGCTTCAATACAACCGTAACATAATAATTTGCCCTCCATTGCACCTTTCACCTTGGAGGTTCCAAAATGCTTTTCTTTAATGGAGTAAGAAAACTGAGGCACAGGTAACTGAAACGATTATCTCAGGTCAAAGATATATATCAGAAACCAAACTGGAGGACTCCAGGACTCGAGCACTTGCTTGTGCTGTCAAAAAGACCCAGTTTTAAAATCAGGCAGTGCCATACAGTGTCTGAAGAAAAAAGGTCAAAATATTGTACAATCTAAGATCTGTACCTTATCTTGGGGGATAGAGGACAGGTAAATGGGGAAACATGTCCCCAGGAGACAGAAGGGAAAAGGCAGAACAGCACATAAAAGATGCAGTAGGGGGGAAGAGTGCAGGAGGTGGGGAGGAGAATCTGGGTTATCACAAAAGCCCAGAACAGACTATTAAAATGTTATTGAGCAAAATCATTTCTAAAAAAAAGGTTATGCTTTTCATTCACATGCCTGATATGAGGAACATGTCATCTGTAAAAGGCAATTTATGTTATGTATTCATGTATTTGCCAAGTAGGGAAAGGAAGAAACCCAGGAGCATCTTTACTAAGGAAAACAATGTCTTTATTCTCAGGACAAAACCAAAACATTTCCCTTTTAAAAATGCATCAAAACCTCTTGAATTCAGTATCACAGCTAGACAGAATTGACAGAAAAAAGGAAAGCTCAGAACTCTGAATTCAAAAATCCAATGGGAACTGCCACTTTTCTTTTGCACTCTTTGTCATACCACCTCTCTGGTGGTATTTCTCAGAATGATGCTCTCCAGAGCAGTAGAGGCTGCTAGAAATACCTGAATGGTGTCTGAAAACAGCTTTGCTATGAGTAAGCACTCATTTAGCAAAATCTGGATGAGCTTTATTTGAAGGCCTGGGAACAGGTAGGAACACAGTGCTCTACTCCTACACTTTTACCATATGTTGTACTCCAGGCTATAGCAGAATTGAATTACTTTAATTTTTACCTTTTGGATACAGGCAAACAAGCAGGAACACAGCAGTGGTAACTAGTTTACACTTAGGCAGACGCAGTGCTGAAAGACATTAATTTAGTGCCAAATTGAGCGGTGAGTCACAATTTGCACATATCTGTCAACCTGTTAACAGGGTAATAACTTGGAAAGATTACAGTTCCTATTTACATTGGAGAAGGCATCATATGTTTTCTATGATAATCCTAGTTTAAAATGGAGAGATGTTTGATTCTGATTTCAACCCAATGTGAACCTGAATTTTTTGTTTTCCAATAGAAAAAAAAAACCTATTATGCAGAGTGAAGTTTTCACTTGCTGTCCTATTCACTGGCTTTTCCTGATCACTAGTGTCTCACTTCAGACAGACTTCCCTTCATTGACTCAAACTTATTGTCATTTTCAAATTACTTTCACTAGATGGTATAGCTTCTCCAACCTCATTCCTTCCTAGTAGATCCCAGCTAGAAGAACGTCACCTACATTCATTGGGTCTAATTTTTAACTTGATCCCATCCAGAATGTAACCCATCTCCGGCACTGCACTAAACATACTCTCTCCAGGTCTCCACCAGAGAACCTTCTCAAGGCTGAATCTCAGGGCCTAGTCTCAATTCTAACATTCTTAACACAAAGATAATTGCTCTTCTCAGAATGCTTTCTGATCTTCGTTCCTCCGACAAGAAGACACTTGTCCCCTCCTGAGGCTCCTCCTCCGTCATGGTTTGTTTCTCCACACCGAACTGTAGACCTAGAGAGGCCCTGGAAGACCATCTAGCTAGCCTGACTCATCCAATGCTGGTGGCCTTGTTCAGTACAGCATCCAAGCTCTATCTGCAAACCTCCAGAGCCAGGCAGCAAAGACTTCTCAAGGTAATCAGGTCTATTACTTACTGCTCAAATACAAGAAAAGTCTTCCTCCCAATTCTGTCTATACACAAAGTTCACTCCCCTCCTCAAAATGATGCTTTCAAATATTTGAAGAGAGCTATCGTATGTCCTCTTAATCTTTTCTTCTTCAGGCTAAATAGCTTCAGTTCCTTCAAGTGTTATTCTTTTAGACATGGTTCTAGAAACTTCACCACCCATATCACCCTTCCTCTAGACCCTCTCTAAGTTGTCCATGTCCTTTTTTT
>JAQQSZ010016956.1:0-10909 GCA_028646595.1 Phalanger gymnotis
TCCCAGCCTACAGATCCATCCCATCAACCTTTCAGACTCTCCTAACTTGGAAATTTGCCCCACTCAGACTGCTAGCAGCTTCTAACTCTCTCAAATCTGCTTGGATTCACTTTTTTAGGGGAATCTGACAGAACTTGTGAGAGAGCTCCAGTTTTCACATGGCCATCTTGGCTCTGCCCCCTCCCAAAACTACTTTTGATTTCTTTCTCAAAAAACTTCCTGTTCATATCCTTTGACCCTTTATCAGTTGAGGAATGACTCATATTCTTATAAATTTGACAAAGTTCACTATATTTTTGAGATATGAAACCTTTATCCAAAAAAACTGTCTTTAAAAATATTTTCCCAATTTTCTACTGTCCTTCTAATCATGACTATATTAGTTTTATTTGCATAAAAATTTTTAATTAATGAAAATTACCCATTTTCCATCTCACAATGATCTGCATCAGTTCTTTATTCATAAATTCTCCTATCCACAAGTCTAATAGATAATACATTCCATATTCTTCTAATTTTCTTATGATATCTCCCTTTATATCTAGGTCATATATCCATTTTGACATTATCTTGGTAAATGGTAGAAGATATTGATCTATACCCAATTTCTGCCAGATTGCTTTCCAGTTTTCCCAACAATTTTTACCAAGAAGTGTCTTCTTATCCTAAAAGCATAAATCTTTACATTTGTCAAATGTAAGGTTACTATAATCATTCACTACTGTATATTGTATGTCTACTCAGGTGCACTGATCTACTTTTCTATTTCTTAGCCAGTACCAGATAGTTTTGATAATTACTGACTTATAATATAGTTTAAAACCTGGTACTGCTAAGACTCCTTTTTTACATTTTTTTCATTAATCTGGTTGATATTCTTGACCTTTTGTTCTTCCAAATGAATTATTTTTTAGCTCAACAAAATAATTTTTTGTTAATTTAACTGAGATGGCATTGAATAAGTAAATTAGTTTAGGTAGTTTTAGGTAGTCATTTTAGTTTTGTCATTTTTATTATAATGAATCTCCCCCTCATGAAAAATTAATTTGTTAATAATTTAAATTTATATGCAATTGCTTAAATCTGACTTTATTTATTTGAATAGTGTTTTATAATTATGCTCATGTAGTTCCTGAATTTGTCTTGGCAGATATACTCCCAGATGTTATAGAGTCTACAATTATTTTAAATGGGGTATCTCTTACTATCTCTTTTTGCAGGGTTTTGTTGGTGATATATGGAAATGCTAATGATTTATGTCAGTTTATTTTATATCCCCTGATACTTTGCTGAAATTAAAAATTGTTTCAGCCAACTTTTTAATTGAATTTCTAGGATTTTCTAAGTATATCATCATATCATACGCAAAAAGAGATACTTGTATTACTTTTAATTGCCCAATCTGATTCTTTCAATTTTTTTTCTTCTCTTCTTGCTAATTCCAGCATTTCTAATATGATATTGAATAATATTGGTAATAATGGGCATCCTTGTTTCACTCCTGATCTTATTGGGAAGGCTTCTAGCTTATCCCCATTACAAATAATGCTTGCCGATAGTTTTAGGTAGATGCTCCTTATCATTTTAGGGAAAAAATACATTTATTACTATGCTTTCAAGTGTTTATAATAGAGTGAGTGTGGTATTTTATTAAAAAGTTTTTTCTGCATTTATTGATATAATCTCATGTGATTTTTGTTACTTTCATTATTAATATAATAATTATGTTAATAGTTTTCCTTATATTAAACTATCCCTGCATTCCTGGTATAGATCTCACTTGGTCACCGTATATAATCTTTGTAATATATTGTTATAGTCTCCTGGCTATTACTTTGTTTAGAGTTTTTGCATTCATATGCATTAATGAAATTGGTCTATTGTTTTCTTTATCTGTGTTTGCTCTTCTTGGCTTAGGTATCAGCACTATATTTGTTTCATAAAAAGAGTTTTGTATGATTCCTTCTTTGCCTATTATTTTAAATAATTTATTTAATATTAGATTAGTTGATTTTTAAATGTTTGGTAGAATTCACTTGTAAATCCATCTTTTCCTGGTGCTTTTTTCTTAGGAAGTTCATTTATGGCCTGTTCAATTTCTTTTTCTAAAATAAGTTTATTTAGAATGACATTCTATTTTCTCTTCTGTTAATCTAGCGAGTTTATATTTTTGTGAATATTCTTCCATTTCACTTAAACTGTTAAATTTATTGGCACATAGTTGGGCAAAATAACTCCTAGTAATTGCTTTGATTTCATCTTCATTTGTGATATATTCACCGTTTTCATTTTTGACACTAGTAATTTAGTTTTTTTCTCTCTTTTTTTATCATATTGACAAATGGTTTATCTATTTTATTTTTTTCATAAAACCAACTTTTGTTTTATTTATTAATTCAATGGTTCTCTTACATTCAATTTTATTAATCTCGCCTTTAATTTTTAGGATTTACAATTTGTTATTTAATTGGGGATTTTTAATTTGTTCTTTTTTTAAAGTTTTTTTTAATTGCATACCCAACTGATTGGTTGGCTCTTTCTTTACATTATTGATATAAGTATTTAGAGATATAAGTTTTCCTCTGACTACTGCTTTTGCTGCATCCCATAGGTTTTGAGATGTTTTCTCATTATCATTCCCTTCATTAAAATTATTTATTGTTTCTGTGACTTGTTCTTTAACACTCATTCTTTAAGATTTATTCATTTTGTATTCAATTAATTTTAATGTTTCCATAGTTTTTTATTAAATATAATTTTTATTTCATTATAATCTAAAAGATTTCATTTAATATTTCTCCTTTTCTACATTTAACTATAAAGTTTTGATGCTCTAATATATAGTCAGTTTTTGTAAAGGCATCATATACAACTGAGAAAAAGGTATATTCCTTTCTATTCTCATTTAAATCTCTCCAAATATCTATTATCTCTGGTTTATCTAAGAGTCTACTCAGCTCCTTGATTTCTTTCTTATTTATTTTTTGGTTAGATTTACCTAGTTCTGAGAGGGGGAAGATTTAGGTCCCCCACTATTATAGTTTTGCTATCTATTTCCATCTGCAATTCATTTACCTTTTCCTTTAAAAATTCATATGCTATAGTATTTGGTGCATATAGGTTTAGTATTGATAGTACCTCATTATCTATGGTGCCTTTCTAAAGAATTTAGATTCGCGATTAACAATGTCCCCTGCCTCCTCATATTGTACCTTTTCCTCACTTTCTCTGAATCGATAGACTCCTAGGGTGATAATACCCTCGTGCTTCTCCAGCCCCACTGATGAACACAATTGCACCAAAGTATTAGTAATCCTGTAGATAGCTAGGTGGCACAATGGGTAGAGTGGCAGGCCTGGAGTTAGGAAGATCCATCTTCCTGACTCAAACACTTAAAATAGCTGTATGACCCTGGGCAAGTCATTTAACCCTGTTTGCTTCAGTTTCCTCATTTGTAAAATGAGCTAGAGAAGGAAATGGCAAACCACTGCAGTATCTTTACCAAGAAAACCCCAAATAGGGTCACAAAGATTTGGACACAATTGAAACAAGCAAACAAAAATCAGTAATTCTTAATGTTTGGCCTATCTCTCTGGAGTATTTGGTCATTATACAGGAGCATGAGAATCTTTTTTAAAAAAATAAATCTTAGACTTGTGTTTAAAAATCAGTTTCATACATACAAGATGAAAGATTTATGTCTAGGCAACATTTCATGTTAAAAAGAACCCAGAGATTTTAAGTGGAATACAAGCTCAAACATCAATGGTAGAACATCAAAGCCAAAAAGAAAAAAAAAACCAAGCTAGTGTGACATCAGGCTACATTACTAGAAGCATAGGAAGCCACTGGAGTTTATTAAGCAGATGAATAATTTGGTCAGATCTATGCTTAAGGAAAATCACCTTGACAGTGGTGTGGAACATAAACTGAAGTGAGGAGAAATGAGTTAGCAATTAGGAAGTTATTGCAGTACTCCATTTGAGAGGTAATGATGGCCTGGAGTAGGCTGGTGGTTGTGAGAAGAGAAAGAGGAATGGATATGAGAGATGTTGTTTAGGTAGAAATTATAATGCTTGGCAACTGATAAGACTATGGAATAAGGGAAAGAAAGGAGTCAGAGATGACTCAGAATTTGTGAACCTGGGAGACTAGAAAGATAATGGTGCCCCAAACACAAATAAGGAAGTCTGGAAGAGGGGTCAGTTTGAGGGGGAATCGAATGAGTTCTGGTTTTGGACATACTGAATTTGAGATATCTACAGGACATTCAGTTTGAATTCTCCACTGGGAAGTTGGTGATGTAGGCCTGGAATTCAGGTGAGAGACTAAGGCTGAGAGCTGTCTACATAGAAAATATATTTAAGCTCAGCTGATTTAAGGCACCAGATGTTCTAGGAGACTATCCAGATTGATGCAACTTTTCCCTCTTCTAAATGTTTCTTCCCCCAATGGGTAGCATACCCTTATGATAATAGGTCACTACCACAAGTGTAAAAGGGCTGGACTGATGATCTGGAAGGTCTCCTCCAACTCTCTGATCCCATTGTTAGATGTACACACTGAACTGATGGCACCAACAATTATGAAAGTCATTGAGCACATTTGAAAAATGTTTAAGTAAATTATCAAACAATGCAGTACATTTTACTTGGCATATAGCTTCCTATGATACATAAAAGCATAGGAAAAAATAACAGCTTCATAAAAGAAGGAAAAATTCAATCAGTAAACCTTTATTAAGTGCCTACTATGTGCCAGCCACTGTGCTAAGCATTGAGGATATAAAAACGTAAAGGATTCTCAAAAAAAAGCAACCTGCCCTCAATGGGCTGACAATCTAACAGAGGGAGAAAATATACAAACAACTATACATAAACAAGTTATAGATAGGATAAATTGCAGATAATCATCAGGAAGAGGGCGGTCAGGAAAGGCTTCCTGTAGAAGGTGGAATTCTGTTTGGTACTTAAAGGAAGCCAAGAGGCTGAGATGAGGAGGGAAGAACATTTCAGGAATGTGAAACAGCTGGTGAAAATGCCCAGTTGGGAGATGGAGTATCTTGCTTGAGGAACATCAAGGAAGCCAGCATCACTGGATCACAGCTTAGTTGAAGGGATAGGGAGAATAAGATGTAAGAAGACTGGAAAGGTAGAGGGACCAGTTTATGAAGAGCTTTGAATGCCAAACTACAGATTTTATATTTGATCCTGGAGGTCATGGGAACGATCAGAGTTTATTGAGAAGAGAAGGGTGATACAATCAGACCCATGCTTCAGGAAGATGATTTTGACAGCTGAGTAGAGAATGAATTGGAAAAGGGAGAGTCTTGTGTCAGGGAGACCAGCCAGCAATGAGGTAATGAAGACCTACACCAAGGTGGTGGCAGTTTTAGAGGAGAGAAGGGCGTGCATGTGAGAGATGTTACAAAGATAAAATTTATAGGCCTTGATAGGAGATTGGATATAAAGGGATGGGGAGTTAGGAGTCAAAGCTGACAGTGAGCTTGTGAGCATGGGTGACCAGGAGGATGATGGTACTCTCAACAGCAAAAGGGAAGAAACAATTTGAAGCGGAAGACAGTGAGTTTAGTTTGGGACATGTTTTTAAGATGCCTAAAGGCCATCCTGTTTGAAATGTGCAAAACACAGTTAGAGATCAGCAGAGAGGTTAGGAGGTTAGGAGGTAGAGGTAGGAGGTTAGGAGGTTAGGAGGTTAGGAGGTAGATTTGAGAATCACCAGCACATAAGATAACTAAGAAATACTTTGGAACCATTTCATAATGCTGGTGTCTGAGGACAAGTCTAGAAACTTATTTGCACATGCTGTTATTTCATGTGTAACTAGAAGAGGATTTGGAAGCCATGTTGCAAGAACAAAAAATAACAAACAGATGGATAGATGCAGTCACATTGAAGAAAAAAAAAAACCAGGAAAATTTCTAGCACATACAGGCAGAGGATTTACAGAAAAGCATAATGATGGTAGTAGAAACAGGAATGAAAGCTATTCCCCCAAGAGATAAATAGTCAAAGGATATAAACTAGCCATTTCCAAAAGAACTGCAAGCTTAGCTACATGAAAGAATGTTCCAAATCACTAATGATAATAGAAATACAGATCAAAACAACCTTAAGGTTTTGTTTCACACCCAGCAAATTGGAAAAAAATGGAAAAGGAGAGATTAGTCAATGTTGTAGGGATGGTAGGAAGATAGGCATATTGTTGTTATATATGTTGTTGTTAGAGCTGTGAATTAGTACAATTTTGGAGAGCATTTTGGAGTTATACAAATAAAGCAACTAAAATGCCCATACAATTTGACCCAGAGATTTCACTTCTAGGTATGTACCACAAGATTACTAACAAAAAGAAATTCCCCATATATACCAAAATACTCAAAGTAGCATTTTTGTAGTCACAAAGATCTGGGGAAAAAATAGATGTTCATTATGATACATGAATGTAACAGAATATTATAGAGCTGTAAGAAAAGATGATGCTGATGAATGCCGAGAAGCCTGGAAAGATTTGCGTGACTGATACAAAGTGAGATAGCCAAGAAAATAATACACACAATGACTACAACAAAGTAAAGGGAAAGAGCAACAATCATAAAACAATTGAAAGTAAATGGTACAAAATTACCAAGAAGGAATAAGCATGGTTTTGAGAAAAAATGTGAGAAGATACTTCCCCTCTCCTTTGTAGAGGTGAGAGGTCCCCAAATGTGGAACGTAGTATACATTTTAAAAATCTTTTCAATGGATCGATTTTTTTCTGATTTTTTTCTCTTCTTTTTTTCTTTAGAAAAGTATTTGCTGTTTGGATAAGTCTCGTGAGGCAGAAGGATATAAGGAGTTTGGGGAGAAATTTAGTCAATGTAAAAATAAAACACATCAGTTAAAATATTTTTTAAAGAGAAATAGATTTGGATTTAGGGGCCGCAGGTTCTAATCCCTGCTCTGCTACTCACTATTTATGTGACCTTGAGCAAGCCGCTTAGAGCTTCAGTTTCCTCATCTTCAAATTGAAGGGGCTGGGCTATAGGATCCCCAAGGTCGCTGTCAGCTCTAAATGCTATGATCTGGTGAATCACAAGGATACAAGGCATGGAGGAGTTACTTGTTGCTCTGTTGGAGGGCATAGCCACAAGGATGATATTAAAAATCAAATTCCTCATTAATACAGAAAAAACAATCTTTTAGATACCACTATTCACAGGGATTAGCTATTACGACTATGGTACATGTGTTTTATAGCGGGGTTCTGTAACAACAATGCTACTTGCTGCTACTGTGGCTGTGTAAGACCAATAACACCAGCACACAGGATGGCTGCCAGCACAGGTTCTTTGATCTGCTTTTCTAAGGAAAGCAACTTTAAGGGACTGACGATCTCACTTTAATCAAACATACATGTATCATTCACTTAGTTCAGCGGGAAAAGCCAGCACCTTGAACTACAGAGCAAACACAAACATAAATTAAAAACAGACAATATAAACAGATCAACATTTCTGTCTAACCAAATCACAAAACACCAACATCGGACTTTCAAAGCCGGGGGGGCTCCAGCTGCTACCTAGAGTCCTGTGTGGTCAATCACAGGACGCTCTTCCAGTGAGTGAGAGCCCCAAGCAAAAGGCTAACCTCTGAGTTTATATACCCTGTTCAGGGTCAAAGGGCATCACAACCACAGGAGTCAAACCTATGTGAACTAGGTTTTCCCTTGACATAAGTAGGTTATCAAAGACTCCCAATTTAATCAAAGAAACAAAGGCCAGACTCATCAAAGGTATTTGATTACCTAGGTGCTCCTAACGAGAAAACAGTAAAAAAAAAAAGTCCCACCCTAATTACCAATACAGCTTCCCCTGCATTGACTATGTATATTTGATAAAACTCTCATCAGGGAGATAGATTTTGAGCACAGTTTTCTGGACTCAGATGCAGCATTAGCAAGCAAAGTTACTCCCATACATTTGTGCAGTCCTTTGGTGGGTCCTAAGGGTCTTCTGGCTAGGACAAGGGAAGTAATGGAAGGAGACAATGGAGACCAGTTTGGCAGAGGGAGAGGAAGATGGGGGAAAGGACATAAAGAAAGAGAAAGGAGCAACTTCTGTTTCAGATTCACAAAACAACCTGGATTTATTAGGGAGTTCAGTTGAAGAAATTTGCAATGTTTAGCCTTGGAGGAGAGTGTATTTAGTGAGGACAAAACAGTTGGGTTCAGATATTTGAAGGGATTTCATGTTTGTACTTGTTCTGCTTGGACCAGAAGATTATTTAGTCTCAAGGTAAGGAAAAATGTCAACAAGTACAGCCATTCCAAAATGGGATGGGCTGCCTTGGAAAGTAATGAGTCCTCCATCTACGTAGACTTTCAAACAAAAACTGGGGTCCTCTTGCCAGGGATACTGTAGAATGGATTCCTCTTCAGTTACAGTTCAGAGTAGGTGGCCTTCCTGGCTCTTTACAATTATACAATTCTATGGTTTTGGGAGAAAGTGGCATCAAAAGTTTGCAAATTGTTTCTAGTGGTGCTTTACCACCACCTGCTGGTCACAAGCAGAATAACATCTCAGGCTGGGCATCCAAAATACAAAATTGTACATATTTGAGAACAGAATGCCATCCACCCTTCAGTAGCCAGGGGCTAAACGGAAATTGAACATTGTGATGTCAGGTAGTGATGGGGAGACATCTTCCCCTTTATCTAAATGTCAGGAATGAAAATAGGCCATTTCTTTTTATGGCTGTGGACATATGTGTGTTCATCTGATTGCTAAAAGACTCATTTGAAAATCCTTACTGTTTTGTTTAATGTGAATGTTACCTTATCCTTAGGTCTAGCAAAAGATACAATGTCCTAACTATAATAATTCTGAAGACTGGCTATGGATAATGATTGGCTCAAATGAACCTCAGCAGGAGTACAGAAATACCCAGGGAATTGTTCATAGGAACCCCAAATTGTATAAGGCACAAAGTGGGAACTGGGATCAGATTGGTCTTTGTGAAGTGCTACAAAAATGTATCATCATCATCATCATCATCATCATCATCATCATTACTTATGTAGAAGAAGTATCACTTGCAAAGCTGTTACTAGTGAAGTCTCACTTTTGATCCGGCTTGGAAAGTTGAGGGTGATGGGAAGGGAGGAAATGATTTGCCAGGCTACTGGTGGCTGAATTCATAGTCTTTGTGACCTTATGATAGATCTGTTGGCAGCTCAGCTCTGGCAGACATTCAGCACCCTTGAGAGGCTGTTATCTCAGCGTGGGCAGCCTGCCCACTGTAGGTTCTCATGGAGAGAATGAATAGGAAGCCACTGTTATCTTAGACTGGTTGGGAGTTTTTGCAGTATGACTTCTCACAAAAGTTATAAAGGGAAGGTGGGGGAAGCTGCTGAATTTTTAACTGAAAATCTAAATGGTCACAAGTTATAGTTCAAAATGAAATATGAACTCTTTGCAACAGGTCAAAAAGGTCAGTCAGTATATTCTACACTTAATGACACCGTTTCTTCTCCTGAGAAAGAAATTCTCTCAAAATGGGAACTGCACTGGCAGTCTCAGTATACAGTAGGCAATAAATGGAATCATATTAAAGACTTGATCCTTCCTTTAAACTTAGTTCTACAAACAAACACTCTTGCATCATGGGATACTTTAAATCATGAAATCGACTATAGCAATCACATAAAAAGAAGGTTCCCCCCTAACACCTATGAACTAAATTTTGTCAGTGCCATAGAGACCTAGGCCATATGCTGAGAGACCATTCCACAAGCTGTGATGAATTAAAAACAACCAAATAATTAATCAGCACATATTTATGAAGCACCTACTGTGTACCAAGCATGGGACAGGTGGTGGTAAGATGAACAGAGTGTGGGGCCTGAAGTCAGGAAGACTCATCTTCCTCAGTTCAAATTTGGCCTCAGATACTCACTAGTTGTGTGACCCTGGGTAAGTCACTTAACCTTGTTTGCCTCAATTTCTCATCTATAAAATGAGTTGAAGAAGGAAATGGCAAATCACTACAGCATCTTGGCCAAGAAAACCCCAGATGAGGTCATGGATAGTCAGACGTGACTGAAATGACTGATCGACATTAATGACAAAGTACCAGGCACTGGAGACACAAAGAAAGATATGAAATAGGCCCTAATTTCAAGGAGTTCACATTCTAGTGGGGAAGACAGCATAGAAATAACTAGGCTTAGACAAGATATATTCAGAGTAGATAGGAGGCCTTCTCAGTGGGGAAGGTACTAGGAGCTAGAGTACTAGGAAAGGCCTCTGCAAAAGGTGGGACTTGAGTGAGGCCTGAAAGAAGCCAGGTGAGCTGAGAGCCAAACTGAGAGCATCCCAGGCATGGAGGACAACCAATGGAGAGACACCAAGGGGAGTACAAATCCCTATGTGTGAGGAAAAGAAAATCAGCCAGTGTGTGGAGAGTGTGAAGTGCACAGAGGGGAGGAATGTGTAAGAAACCTGGAAAGACAGGAAAAAAAACAGGCTGTGAAAAACTTTAAAAACTAAACAGATAACTTTATATTTGACCCCGGAGGTAATAGGGAACTATGATGCCAGTCAGTGATTAAACATCTTTCCTACCCATTCATTAGGCCTCAGGTGGGGCTAAGGGAGGCTTGATTAGAGGCAGGCCTATGAGCTTTACTTACTAAATGCTAAGCCCCAGGCCTACACTCTTTCACTGATTGGGCATGAGGCCTTTGGGACCCTAAGAAGAGCATATATACCCAGAAGATAGCCATTAAGGTCAGAATTCAGCCCAAGGAGAAGAAGTAAGAACTCCCAGATGACAGTGCTGAGAATCTGCAGACTAGCAAGCTACAGAACTCAGAAAGCTTTGGAGAGATGAGAGAGAGCCGCAGA
>JAQQSZ010016957.1:0-10908 GCA_028646595.1 Phalanger gymnotis
CTCATTCATAGTTTCTTAAGTCTTCTTCCACAGCACTAATGTATGTGATTCTTATAAGCTGATGGACTTTGTGATAATATCATTGAAGAGTAGTTTGAGATGACTTTGTATGAGTTCTTATGAATCCAAATGGAAGAGATTCATAAATAACTCCTTCCCTAAACCTATTTCCTTGGTGCTGTCCCTGTATGTCAGATTCTGCAACACAAAAGACGCAATCTCTTCATGGTTATGCAGACCATGCACATGGTCATCTACTTTGAAAATGAATAAAAAAGAGTTCTGCTTTTCAGGTTGAATACTGGTAGTACTGTTGTTGTATGTTTGTAATTTCAAATCCCTAGGTCCTTTGTCTTTCCAAGTAGAATATTCCTGTCCCTTATTCTCTCGTTAGATCGTCTATGAGTTTCTGATTTCAAACTTATATATGAAGTATGGCTCCCTTGATTTTATGTTTATTAGCAAACACACACAAGTTCATCATGTATTTGTTATTATGACTTTTTTAAAGAAATACCTTTAGATCAAAGGTTTTTAACTTTTATGTCATGAACACATTTGGCAGTCTGGTGGAACTTATGGACCACTTCAAGAATAATGTTTGTTGCCTATATTTATAGTAGAAAGAAATGTTAAATTTCATTTAGAGGTTAGTGGAAATATTCATTTTTTTCCCACTCAAGCTCATGAATGGGATGGCTATCTATGTACACCTCCCATCCCAGGAGGTTAAGAACCCTTGTCTTAGGTCAAGTCTTCCTTGTAATTTTTTGGTGGTAGAGGCTCTGATTTTAGCTCTCTACATAAGTGAAGGTTATCTATCTGCTTTAGGAGATCTAGTTTTTGTCTTCCATGTGGACAAAGTTTTTCCTTTTTGCCATTAGAAATTTAATGCTGTTTCTACCATAGACGAGTTTTCTATTTCTTGCTTAAGCACACCTCTCAGTTTTTCTGCCACCAAACCTCCTTTACTCTTGATGGCGTCTATTTGTCCAATTCCTTTTCCTCAGAAGGAAATCAGTCTCCAAGTGTTCTTTCCCACTGTTTATGTATCTGATACTTTTTAAATAATCAAATGGGTCAGGTAATTCACAGAAGACATACTAGGTGATGGTTTCAATACCATGAGTTACCTTGTAATATCCTGAAACACATTTTTTAGTGTATTTACAAAGCCTTGACCCATGCTCTTAGCCTACTCCTAAAATCAGGAAACATCAAAGAATTTCCATATCCACAAGATGAAAACCTACTTCAAGTGAGTTAGATACCATCTGTTGAATAGATTATTCCATGAAGGTATTTCCAATAATATTCGGTAATACTAAATAAACCCATAATGATAGATAAAATGCTAACCATGCAATGTTATATCACGACTCCATGAGAAAGAAATGCTGCAGCAAAGTAATACTTAGAAAAAAGTGAATTGAAGTTGCAAATGTGTGGCAATATGACAGTAACCACAAAAGTGTTCAATTGCCAGTAAGTGACAGAAAAGTATGTAACAATATCCAGTAAATCAAAAGTGATTATGCATTTATATATGCTTATCAAACATATATATGCTTATCAAACATATCTAGTATTCAGCTAGATACTTTGAATATGTATGTATATAACTACATATAGGTATATATGTATGTATGTATATGCATATATGTGTATATATTTGCATATATATACATATACATACATAGATATATACATAAACACACACATGCAAATAAAACAGATTGATCATGAATTTGGGAGTCCCTCAGAAGAAAATAAAACACAATATAAATCATGACAAAACATGATTTAAAACATTAATACCAAAAGAAAAAAAAAGTTTGAAAAAATCAGATCTGAAAAATAGTGAGCAAAAAGTATTTTAAAAATGAAAACATCTATAATAGGGTAAAAGAAAAAAATATGAAAAGATACCTTCAAACCATGGACTAATTCTATAATTATGTGATTAAATTATGGATGAAACAGAAAAAAAAACTTAAAAGGGGGAAAAATATAAACCAGAAAAAAACCTCAGAGTATATCATGTTTTCACCACCACATGAATAGTTAAGTGAATTATAAAAACAAAACAAGCAACACAACCTCCCACACACAGCTCTCCTGTCTAACCTCTTGTGTGTGATATAATCACAACGATAGGGTATCTTTTTTTCCCAGTATCTGGCTTATTATGCCCCTATTCCAGAGTAGGACCACAGAGAAAATTTCTTAAATAAGGTTTTAATACTATTGATATCTGGGATCTCCTCAACAGGGACTAACCAATTTTTTTTCTAAAAGAAAAGCTATTCAACAAATCAGGCATAGGATAGCTGTTAATCTTATTTGATACAAATAAATACTTAACATACAAAAAATGGGTTTATTGACAAATACTTGAAATAAGAAACAATGATCCATAGTTCCTTTAATACTCTTTCAGGAGGTAGATGTTCCCAGGGGATTATTTTACTTCATCCTAAACCTATACTGATCAGTACTCAATGTCCCTATCTTCTGGTGACCTAGATATGTATGACACATCTTCCAGGCAGTATGTATTCACTTCCTCTTATGATAAGTAATGTGACTGCTGAAAGAATTTACTCTTGCCACTCAGCATCTAGGATCTCCTGACTACTCAATCTCATGAGGTAGTTGCCAGGGCTAGAAAATATTCACTGGCATACTTCTGTTTGATCACCTATACTAAGGCAAAGAAGCACAAAGCAGAAGAAACAGTTAGGGACTTGAGAAACAGTATCAGGCACAGTTAAGTCAAATACATAAAATGTCTTGAGGCCTTCACTGCGTTGAAAATCCAAGTGAAATTTCTTGAGGTCTAGTCCACTTCCCAATGGAGCTGCCCTTAGAGCCTACTGTTTATTGATTCAGTGGAGTCAGTCTGTAGATGTCTACATTTCACTCAGGCTAAACCTCAGCCCCTGCAGGACCTATCTTTCTGAGGCTCTCTCAAGTTAGCTTAGGAGATTAGCTGCTTTATCTCTTTATTTTTGTTGCTCTATGTTTATTTCATGGCTATCTTCTCTCTGTGGAAGAAATCTGGAGAGTCTGGAAATTTCTGACCTACTCCACCTTCTTCCCAGAATGCATTTCCTCTGCAACCAGAGAAAGAACTGATAGACGTACAGAATAATTTTACACACACACACACACATGCAAATATATAGACACGTACATGTGTACATGCATACATATGCATTTGTATGCATGTATATATCACACAAATAGGTCTATATATGTGTATGTATAAATATATGTGCATATCTATATCTATATGTATATATATACACACATATATACACCTATTTGTGTCTGATGCTAGCTAGGGTGAGGGAGGGGGAAGGAAAAAAAAAGAAAGTTACATGATAATGTAACTTTAATTTTAATCCACTAAATCTGATGCTCTTTTCTCAGACCTCATACTTCTCGGCATATCCACTGCACTTTTAGAGTGTTCCCCTGAAAACTATCTCCTCTACGGGCTTTCATGACACAACTCACAAATAGTTCTTCTCTGACCTCTTTAACTCTTCCTTCTTACGCTCTTTTGCTGTTCTGTTACTCATAATGAATCCTTTAACTGTGAGTGTTCCCAAAGGCTCTGTCTTTGGTCTCTTATTCTTCTCTCTCTATATCCTCTCTTGATGATTTCATCAGTTCTCCTGAGTTTAATTATCATCTATATTTAAATGACTGCCATATCTCTCTATCCAACAGCAGTTATGCTCATGAGATGTACCTCAGATTACTAATTTTTTTTGCAGGGGGAAGGCAGGGCAACTGGGGTTAAGTGACTTGCCCAAGGTGACACAGCTAGTAAGTTTGTCAGGTGTCTATGGCCGGATTTGAACTCAGGTACTCCTGACTCCAGTGCCGATGCTCTAATCACTGTGCCACTTAACTACCCCACTAATTTGTAATAGACGCTTCAAAATGCATGTCCTGGAGATATCTTGATCTTGATATCTTTAAAACAAAATTCATTATCTTTCTGCCAAAACAAGCATTCTTTTAAACTCTCACATTTTAGGATGAACATATTGGTATCATTCTCTAATCCTCACTCTCTGCCACTCCATATAACCAATCAGTAGCCAAATCTTGACATTTCTGTCTCTGCATGTCACCGCCAACCCATTCTTTCTATGTTTGCAGTCTTCTCTTTAACTAAGTCCTCATCACCTCTCACTTTAATTATTGTAATAGACCCCTACTTGGGCTTCCTACTTCAATTCTCTCCCCACTTCAGTCTGTTACCTATTCTGCTACTGAAGTTATTTTAAATGCACCACTAACTATATGACTCCTCTCTAAGTTTTACTCCCCTTTCTCAGCTAATTCTAGTGGCTTCCTGTTGACTCAAGAATAAAGAGAAATAAATAAAATGAACTCCTCTATTTAGTTTTTAAAGCCCTGTACAATATGCCCAAATATATTTCTCCAGTCTCATTGGACATTACTCTCCTTCATCTTTTCTGACATCCGGTTAAATTGGTCTTCTGTCTGTTTGTCAGATGTGGTATTCCATAACCATCATCTGTGTGCTTTTTTCAACAGCTGTCCCCTATGCTTAAAATGCACTCTTTCTGAATATCTACCTCATTGAATTTCTCTCTTCTGTCAACACTCAGTTGACTCATAACCCATGTGAAGCCTTTCTTGAGTCCCTTAAGTGCTGCTGCCTTTTCTCGTAAAGTATTCTGTATTTAACTCCTTTTCTTTATTTGTATTTATTTCTTTATATTTTTGGTGTGTAGTTCTATACTTCCCTGTTGTCTCTTTTACTAGAATGGAACCTCCTTACCAATAACAATTGTTTATTTTATACAATGCATATTCCTAGAAGCTAGCACAGGTCTTGACACATGATATGTCTTTGATAAATTCTTATAGATTAATTGCTTGATTAATACAGAGGGTTAACTGTTTACCATAACTTAAATAATATAATTTAAGTCTTATCTATACTTCAAGGGCCAGAATGCTGGAAGATGCCACGGGCATAAAATAATTAGTTAAATTTAAAATCTGAGACTGAATCCTGAAGTTTTAAAAATCTCTTCTTTTGTGGAGTATATTAGTTTTCATAACCAATAAACTTTACATATTCTCAAAAGTAGCTTCAAGCTACTGCTAGCTTCATGCAAATTGGCATAATATGATGGCTTCACCTATTCCAAATATATTAAAATGATAAAAGCCATATTTCCTCCATTTTACATGCTCATTTTCATCAGAATGTAAATCAAATAGGACATGAGATATGTCTCTATGTTTGAATATATTAAATACACTGAATATGTTTATAAAGTAGGAACTTTTTTGAAATAATTTTTTTACAGGAAAGATGGACAGCTACTAAAATCTGTATTCATTCTATGGAGATAACTTAAATATAAAGTATTTTTATGGTGCAAGGAACATCAAGATATTTATAATTGAACACTATATCAGTCCTATGAACATAATTACTTCAGAAAAAAGACTGTTTACATAGAAGGTAGGCTAATTATAGTAAAAGAACAACAAAATGAGGAGAAAGATTGAAATCTTCAAAAGGAAATCCTACAAAAAATCTAGAAGTATTTCAGAGAGAACCAAAGAACTGAGCAAATAAAAATAAAAGACCTTAATATGATAGCACTAGGGAGAAAATAATGGAAGAATAAGCCTTCAGGAAAAAGGTTTTTAGAAAAGTATTTATTTTAACATTCATTTTAAAGACAACGCAGTTCCAAATTCTCTCCTCCTCACTTATCTGTCCCCCACCCATCCTGACAGCAAGAAATGTGATATCAATTATACACATATTTCCATATTAGCTATACTGCAGAAGAAAGATGGAAGAAAGAAAGACAAGAAGAGAAAAGAAAGGAAAGGAAAGGAAGGAAGGAAGGAAGGAAGGAAGGAAGGAAGGGAGGAAGGAAGGAAGGATATGAGGAAGGAAGGAAGGAAATAAGGAAAGAAGGAAAGAAAGAAGGAAGGAAGGAAAAGGAGGGAAAGAAGGAAGGTCAAACTGATTGACGTGAGGTGATACCTCAAAATTGTTTAAATTTATGTTTTTCTAATCAATAGTGAGTTAGATAATTTTTCCGTATGATTTTATATGCTTTTGATTTCTTCTTCTGATTTTACTGTGGTCATTTACTACTTTCTATTATGTATTTTGTATGTACTGTGTACATAATCTATTCCATTGGTCCACTGGTCTTAGCTAGTAGTGCATTGTTTTGCTGATTACCACTTTGTAAAACAGTTTGAGATCTGGTGTTGCTAGGCTGCCTTCCTTCACCTTTTAAAAAATTGATTCCCTTTAGATTCTTGACCTTTTCTTCTTCCAGATAAATTTTGTTATTATTTTTTCTAGCTTTATAAAATAATTCTTTGGAAGTTTGATTGTTCTGGAACTGAATAAGTAAATGAATTTAGGCAGAACTGTCATTTTTATTATATTGGATTGGCCTAACTATGAGCAGTGATTATTTCTCTGGTTGTTTAGAGCTGTCTTTGTGTGACAAAGTGTAATGTAATTGTGTTCATATTCTCCCTAAGTTTGTCTTGTGTAATATTGACTTAGATTTAAAGATCTTTCCCACCCATTAATAGGCCATGTGATCTACTTATGTCACAGGAAGCCCAAGTCACATGTGGTGGGAAGAGCTTGCTGAGAGGAAAAGGAAGTTGTGTCACAGAAAATGCTGAGAGAGCAGTTATGGCAGTTATGACAGTTAGACCTGAGTGAAAGAGAGCCAACCTGTGATAGCTGTACTGTGAGATTTGGAGAAGGCCCCAGCAGGAGGTGGAGAGGATTTGGGGTGGTGAGGCTCCATGCCGTGATATTATGTATTGAATTCTTTGCTGCTGTGATGGACCAGGCAGATGGCTTATGGATTCTCTGGTGTCTAAATGAACAGTTTATTTTTTCTACCTTCTATGTGGAGAGTCTCAAATATTTTGTGATATAGAACCACATAGGCATTTTGACAATTATCACTATATTATTATTATTCTTGCCTTGCTTTTACATCTTGGTAGATAAATTTACAAGTATTCTATATTGTCTACAGTTGTTTTAAATGGAATTTCTCTTTCTGCAGAACTTAGTTGGTAATATATAGAAGTGATGAAGATTTATGTGGGATTATTTTATATCATGTAACTTCACTAAAGTTGTTAATTGCTTCCACTAGTTTTTTAGTTGATCCTCTAGGATTCTCTTAATATACTGTCATATCATTTGCAAAAAATGAGTTTTTTTTGCTCGTTGCCTATTCCAATTCTTTCACTTTCTTTTTTTTTTTCTTTTCTACAGATAACATTTCTAGAATCATATTGAATAAGAGTGGAAATTATGAGCATCCTTGATTTACCTCTGATCTTATTGGGGAGAAGTCTAGGTTTTCTCTGTTATAGATAATGCTTGCTATTGGTTTTAGATAGATATTATTTATCATTTCAAGGAAAGTTCCTAGAAGAAGTAATTTTTCTACACTACCACAACCAGATGCCCTGAAATAAGAATATAATGATCTACAAATCTATCGAACAACAAACATTCATTAAGTGACTACTAGGTGACTGGATAAAAAGACAAAAATGAGCTTTTCTCTTTCTATTGCAAGCTTGCATTCTTTTAAAGGAAAACAATATTCATATGAATAAATATAAAATATATACAAATCAAATGTGATGTAATTTTATGAGGGAAAGGACTAGTAACTGAAGTTATCAGAAAAAGTTTGTGTAGGCCACAACATTTACAAATCAAGAACTTGAATGGATCATAAAGACCATCGGGTCCATCTCTGACATTTTACAGATGTCAAAAAAAATGAGGAGAGGAGAGGTTAAATGTCTTGTTCAATGTCACACACCCAATAAGAGGCAGTATCAAAGTTTGAAGGTAACTAAGGATTATAAGAAATAGAGTTGAGGAGGAGGTGAATTCTTCATAGAAGGAACTAGTCTGTGCAAAGGCATAGATATTAGAAATATAATACCATGTGCGAGAAATGGGAAGTAGGCCATATTTGCAGGAATTTAGAGTGTGTGGTAAAAATTAATATGTCAAAAAATGTTCCTTAACAAAGAGTTAGATTACATAGTAGAAGCAATAGGGAAAAATGGAACTTTTTAAGCATGACAGTAACTTTAATTAATAATCATTTATTTAACACTCATCATGTGCCAGGCACTGTGCTAAGCACTTAGAATACAAATATAAGCAAAAAAAAAAGAATGCCCCTGTCCTCAAAGAAGTGACATCCTGATGAGTAAGACAACACACAAAAGGAGAGGGAAAGGAGTAGAGGAGTGGAAATTACCCAGCACAGGCATATTCTGTACATAGATTTCAGCCCAGAAAGAAATGAAGAAATTGCTGGCCTAGGCTCCTTCCTTAAATGGAAGTTGTGGGAGAAGCCATCTATATCATTAAGACAGAATTCATGATTTCAAAGATAACCATGAATATGCCTGAATGGTCCAGAATCACAGGATATAAGGAATTCTCTAAGTAGAAGGCAGAGGAGCTAAAGCATCTATTGAAACTCAAAAGTAGCAGACCCACTGACCAGTGTCCCTAATTTGACATCCTGGCAAGAACCTTCCAAAACCAGTATGCCCATCTCACAATAGTGACCAGGAGGCCACAGAAAAACATTATGGAAGCAAGCCAAGCCATATTGGTGCTTCCCCAATGCCAGGGCCTTCCAGCAGGAAGACCACCCACTGGCCGCAAGCCCCTGCTCAGCACTCTCCAGTCTCCATGAGGGTCAGTCCTGCCTTTTTGTAACTCCCACCACCATCGCTGCCACTTCTGCTGCAATCTCCAAGCTGTGTTCCAGTTAGCTGACTGCTTCCTCTCTCCTTCAGCTCTTAACTGCTCTCTCCAACTGCCTCACCAACTGCCTCTTATCTCTGCTCCAACCATTCAGCAAGCTCCTCCCACCACAGGCTTTCACTGGCTCCCATCCTAGCCACTCCACCCAGGACCCTGAGAGCCCTGCCCCAAAAGCATGCTCAAATGGGAGGGGAAGATCTTCCCATTCACTGATTGCCTTTACACCATCCAATCAAAGGGAGCAGTTGCAAGGGTGAAGATGCTTCTGAGGTTTAAATTCCAGGGCTGAAATTATCTTCTAGCATAAAGATCATGGTCTGGTTGCTTAGACAAAATAGAGCAGTCTTAATGTAAACTGGTAATTGGTACAAGCTTCATCACCTCATGCCAGGACTATTGCAATAGCTTGTTTGTTGTTCTCCCTTTCTTAAATCTTTCACCCCTTCAGTATATTCTCCATTCAGTTGTCCAATTTATCTGCATGTCTGAAGGGACACAAATTATAGAACTAATAAGTGATTACATTTTTAAAATGAAGCAATATGACAGTATACCCAAACTTGTGGAATAAGGATAAAGTAGCCAATTCATCATTCAACAACAATTTATAAGTGTCTGCTCTCTGACAAGCTGTTTTAAGTGCTAAGACTTTATAAGAAGCTTGCATTCAAGTTGGGAGAAAATAGACACACGACTAATTATATATACACTATATATGAAATGAATAAAATACACTTTGGAGAGGCATGCTACTTGAACCTAGAGGATCAGAGAGGACTTCATGGGAAATATGGCACTTGAATTTAGTTTTGAAGTAAACCAGGGATTCCAAGATATCAGAATGAAGAGAAAGAACATTTCAAGCCTGGCAGAGTTAGCACAAGTATGCAAGGAATGAAGATGCAGCATAGGATCTACATATGGAACAGAAAGTAAACAAAGAGGGCTAGACCATATGTAGTGGTTAGTGATGGCAGGGATGGTTGACAGGAAGGATAAGAAGGAGTCAGGTTGCAGACCTTTAAATGCCACCAATGAGCAGCTGTTATTTGATTGATAAGTAATAGATCCTGGAGTTTGAGTTGGGAGAGATGACAGACTGAGACCTGTGTTTTAGGAAAATTACATTGCTTTCTGTGAGGAGAATAGATTGGAGTGGAGAACCATTTGAGACAGTGAGGCCAAGTAGAAGGCTTTTGTAATAGTCCATGAAATATATTATGATAGCCTGAAGTAGGCTGGTAGCTCTCCGAAAGAAAAGAAAAAGGGTATATGTGAAAGATTCTGGGAAAATAGAAATGACAAGATTTGAGTTCAAATCTGGCTTCAGGCATTTATTATCTGTGGGACCTGGGCAAGTCATTTAGCCTCTATCTATGCCAGTTTCCTCATGTGTAAAATAGGAATATTCATAGCACCCATCTCCCAGGATTATTGTGAGAATCAAAGTATTATCTTATGTATAAATTTCTTGGCATAATACTTGGCATATAGTAAGCACTATTTAAATGCTAGTTATTATTATCATCATTAAATTTGGCAAATGATTGAAAATGTAGAACAAGGAACCAAGGAATATGCTATTGCTGTGACTGGAAAGATAGTGATTAGAAGAAACGTTTACCTTTGGACAGTTATATTTAAAAAAGGATGATTAATTGCAGAATTAAACAAAAAACTAACACATTAATAATAAAAACACAAGCAATTAAGTGGAATATTCTTTTTTTTTCTTTTTTTAAAAAATTTTTTTAAATTTATTTTTGACATGTTTGGTTTTCAGCCTTGATTTTCACAGGCGTTTGAATTACAAATTTTCTCCCCATTTCCTCCCCCCCCACTCCAAGATGGCGTACATTCTGGTTGCCCTGTTCCCCAGTCTTCCCTCCCCTCCGTCGCCCCATTCCCCTCCAATCCCCCTTTCCCTTCCTCTCTCCCCTCTTCCCTTCCCATCCACCCTCCCTAAGAAGTCAAGCAATTCAACATGGGCCCCATGGATATCATTATGTATAAACCTTCCACAATACTCATGTTGTGAAAGACTA
>JAQQSZ010016958.1:0-10908 GCA_028646595.1 Phalanger gymnotis
TCCTTTTTCTCTATTTTATTCATGTAAGCATTTAGAGATCTAAAACTTCCCCTAAGAACTGTGTTTGCTGCATCCCATAAGTTTTGGTATGTTGTCTCATTATTGTCATTTTCTTGAATGAAGTTATTAATTGTTTCTATGTTTTGTTCTTTGGCCCACTCATTCTTTAGTATTAGATTATTTAGTTTCCAATTAATTTTTAGCTTATTTTCCCCTGGTTCTTTATTACAAGTAATTTTTATTGCGTCATGATCTGAAAAGTATGCTTTGACTACTTCTGCCTTTCTGCAATGGATTGTGATGTTTTTATGCCCTAGTACATGGTCAATTTTTGAGTATGTGCCATGTACCGCTGAGAAAAATGTATATTCCTTTTTATCCCCATTTAGTTTTCTCCAGAGGTCTATCATATCTGCATTTTCTAAAATTCTGTTCACCTCTTTAATTTCTTTCTTATTTATTTTGAGGTTAGATTTATCAAGTTCAGAGAGGAGGAGGTTGAGGTCTCCTATTATTATGGTTTTGCTCTCTATTTCTTCCCGTAACTCCCTTAACCTCTCCTCTAAGAATTTGCATGCCATACCACTTGGGGCATATATTTTAAACAATGATATTGCTTCATTGTTTATTGTGCCCTTTAGCAGGATGCAGTGTTCTTCCTTATTTCTTTTAATTAGATCTGTCTTTACTTTTGCTTTGTCTGAGATTAGGATTGCTACACCTGCTTTTTTTTTTTTTTACTTTAGATGAAGCACAATACATTCTACTCCAGTCTTTTACCTTTACCCTGTCTGTATCCCTCTGTTTCAAATGTGTTTCTTGTAAACAGCATATGGCAGGATTATGGTTTTTAATCCATCCTGCTATCCATTTCTGTTTTATGGGAGAATTCATCCCATTCACATTCACAGTTATGATTACTACCTGTGCCTTTTTCTCCATCCTATTTCCCCTGTGTTTATGTTTTTTTTTCCCCTTTCCCCTTCCACTCCTCAACAAAGTTTTGCTTTTGACCAGTTTGGTTACCTTCCTCAGTTTACCCTCCCTCTTGATTCCCCTCCCTTATCTTCCTGTTTTCCACTTGCTACTTCTTCCCTCCCTTCTGACCACCCCCCTCTCTTTTTTTCCCCCTTTCCTCTCCTACTGCCTGTAGGACAAGTTAGATTCCTATACTTATCAGGGTATGTTATTCCCTTCTTGAGCCAAATCTGATGAGAGTAAAGCTCAGAAACTGTTCTTCTCCCTCTCTTCATTCCCTCTATTACAATATGATTTTTGTGCCTCTTCATTTGATGTAATTTACCCTTTTCTACTACCTCCTTGCTTCTTCTCCCAGAACCATCCCTTTATATCTCTATAATTATATATTTTTTATTATTATATTGGTTATTTTATGCTGGCATCCACAGTCTATGAATATCCCTTTCAATTGTCATAAGTACACTATTCTCAAGATTGACATATATGTAAATATTTATATATATACATGTATATAAATATATGCGTATCTCAAACATATATAAAACAAAATAACCCTATATAAGGATGTAGTTAATTAGCCTTATTGATTAACTAGGGTTCCCCCCCCTGCCATTTACCTTTTTATGTCTCTCTTGAGTTTTATATTTGGAGATCAGATTTTCCATTGAGATCTGGCCTTTTTCATCAGGAAGGTCTGGAATTCACTTATTTTGTTGAATGTCCATCTCCTTGCCTGGAAAATTATGCTCAGTTTAGCTGGGTAGTTGATTCTTGGTTGTAGTCGAAGCTCCTTTGCCTTTTGGAATATTATATTCCAATTTCTCCTATCTTTTAATGTAGAACCTGAAAGATCCTGCATGATCCTGACTGTCATTCCATGATATTTGCATTGTTTTCTTTCTAGCATCTTGCAGGATTTTCTCCTTGACCTGGTAGTTATGGAATTTGGCTATAATATTTCCTGGAGTTTTCTATTTGGGATCTTTTTCAGGGGGTGATCAATGGATTCTTTTGATGACAATTTTACCCTCTGGTTCTAGGACCTCTGGGCAATTTTCCTTAAGGATTTTATGGAAGACACTATCCAGGCTCTTTTTTTCATCATAGCTTTCAGGTAGACCAATAATTTTAGATTATCTCTCCTGGATCTATTGTCCAAGTTGGTTGGTTTTCCAATCAGATATTTCATGTTTTCTTCTATTTTTTTCATTTTTTAAAATTTTGTTTGACTAATTCTTGATATCTCATAGAGTCATTAGCTTCTACTTGCCCAATTCTAATTTTTAATGTGTTGTTTTCTTCCTTTATCTTCTCTATCTCCTTTTTCATTTGGTTGATTTTACTTTTCAATGAGACATTTTCTCCAAATATATTCTGATTTTCCTTAACCAATTCTCCGATTTCACCTATTAAAGATCTGTTTTCCTCATTGAATTTTTTTTTTCCATTTTTTCTTTTACCTCCCTAATTTGGTTTTTAAAGTCCTCCTTGAGTTCTTCCAGGAATGCTTTTTGGCCTGGAGACCAGTTCACTTTCCCTTTTGAGGTTTCAGATGTGGGTATAGTGTCATTGCTATCCTCTTCCAAATTGGTATGCCCTGTCTCCATAATATGACTCTATCATCTTTGAAAACTTCTTGCTATTCTTTTTCATGGTGTTTTTTTTTTTCTCTCCTGGTTTCTGAAGTGGATCTCTGCTTCTGAGACTCAGGGGGCTCTATCCCAAGTTTCCTGTGTGGGGATCTAGCTTTATGTGCTATGGCCTCTGGTTTTGTGAGGTATGGGGGTGGGGTGGTCTGACTGCTGGGGGGTCTCCTCTTCCCCAGATCTGTCCTACAGAATGGGTGGTCTCAGCTCTTGTCTGTTCTGGTGTCTGCCACTTCCCCTGGCTGTGGAAAGCCAAGTCTGGGGTCCTGGCATTGATGTTAGTTAGCTCCACCCCCTGGGGCTCAGTTACTCTCCTGCTAAGGTGAGGGCTGCTGGGACACCTCTCTTCCTGCACTAGTCTCCTTCTGCCACCACAGGAAAGGCCCTCTCCCCCACTTCTCTTGTTACCGAAGCCCCACTTCTGGCTCCTCTGTTTCTCCTGAGGTTTTATTCTCTGGGTTTATTCAAGGAAGGGATATGAGCCATTTTACCTGCACATCCTGGCTAAAACCTTTAGACTGTGGGTTGGAGGCCTCTGGGCTAGCTGCTCCTGCAGCTGCAGGTTCTGCTCTCTGACAGATTTCCGTCCTGGGTTGAGAGATCTTGGGCTCGATTGCAGCCGTAGCCGGTACTTCTGCCCTGGGCTCATTTCTGCTCTAGTGTTTTGCTTATCCAGAGCTCTCCCAGGCTGGCAGGCTGGCCGGATTCCTCTGCTGTTCCCACTTGGTTTGGTCTGGTGCCCTTGCATTTGCCTGGGGTTGGAGGCCTTGGGGCTAGCTGCTCCCCCAGCCCCAGGCTCTGCTCTCTGACAACCTCTCCTCCTGGGCTGGGAGGCCTGGGACTGGATCGTGATGGTGGCCCTAGTCAGTACTTCCGCCCTGGGCCTGTTCCTGCTCTGGTGTTTCACTCACCCAGCACTCTCCTAGACCCAAGTGCTTGCTGGATTCCTCTGCTGTTCCTGGTTGGTTTGGTCTGGTGCCTATCTGTGTGCCCGGTGCTCCTACCCCTCTCAGTCTACTAGTGGCTTCTAACTCTCTCAAATCTGCTCAGATTCACATTTTTAGATTTATCTGACAAAATTTGTGAGAGAGCTCTGGTAGTTCCTTCCTTTCACAGGGCCATCTTGGCTCCTCCCCCCTAAGAGGCTATTTCAATAGACCTGGTGGAAGATGACTAATATGAACTTGGGTGATGGCCCTGTGAGGGGCGATAATGGAATGGATGTGAGAACTGTGTGAGGAATATATTTGATAAGGTTTCACCACTAATTAGATACAGCTAGGTCTCAATTGGTGCAAATAATGAATTCCATGAAATGGTTATATTATTTATATTAGTACTCTGTATCTCTGTTGAGTTGGAACCAGTGACTATATTTTATATAATAATTTCAAATGGTATGAATTTAAATATAGTGGACCAGACCACTTCACAAGATTTATGATTTGCTCTAATCAGTACTTTGATGTTGTTCCTACCTCCCTGGGTTATTTTGAGGTCAATGCTTTAACTTAGAGCACTATTGAACTGTTATTTTTAAAAGTTATTTTGCTGCTTTATCAATCTTGTATTCCTGGCAGTTGCCTTTGCATTTTCCCAGTTTGATTTCTCCTCATTATTTCTAATTATATTAGTTGAATCCTAGTAAATAGTTTTTTTCCCTCTTTCATTTTTGATGCTATAGGAGCTGATCTTGTTTGCCTTCAACTATCTCTAATGCAAATGTGGCATCATTAAATTCTGTTTACTGCTTATCTCTCTAAGACTTTTACTTATCCATTTACTTACTTATTGTTCCCCTACCTCAGAGCTTTGTTTTTCTTTTAGGTCTCGAGGTGTCCAAAACATATCAAGCATACTAGCTATTCTACCAGGGACAAACTGTTGTATGAAATATTAATTTGCAAAGTCCAGATGAAAACTTTCAGTAAGGTGCTGAAAAACTTTAATACTGAATGCATGGACTGATGATCATGGCAAACGACAGCCTTGAGCAAGCTAGAGCATCGAAAACATTAAAGAGAGAAGTTGGGCTGTTTCAATCCCCAGTAGTTTCCACTGTTACCAGATTGCTGTTTTAATGAATTAGCAATTCCCAGTACAGATCATTCTAGAAATTAGGAAAGAGACAAGTATTACAGTAAGGAACAAAATATGTTATGGTTTTATAGTAATATATGTGACAATCATCTGCTTTTGCATATATTTATATCTACAGTGTGTTAGGGGAAGGTAGGAGGAAGAGTGAGAGGGGAATTTGGACCAGACCTGGGACATCATTGGTACAGTTAACTCCAAGAGAGAAAACATGCTCTCTCCCAATGCAAATCCACACTTGCTCTGCAATTTAAGAGTTTTAAAGAGTAGCCTAGGGCACTGGCAAAGGTCAAGTGATATCAAGAGTCATACAGCTGAAATATATCAAAGAGGGTCTTGAACCCAGTTGTTGCTGATTCCAAGGTCAGTTTTCTATCCTTTATATCACACCACCTCTATCTTGATCTGTTTGTGTCTCTCCCTCTCTCTAAATCTCTCATTCTGTCTTTCTGTGCCTGTATCTCATTCTTTGTCTCTGACTCTTTCTATCTGTCTGACTCTTTCTTATAATATACATTTGTTTATTATTTAACTCTTCATTTGTTACCAGATGCTTTGTTTTGTTTTGACTCGGCTATCATCTGGCCCCTAAAATGAATACAACCTCTTCTTTCTGTATCACTCCACATCTTTGTTTGAATGAATTTTGAACCATTCCAAGAAATAGTCATTTGGGCTCTACTCTTCCCTATACCTTTCTTCCTCTAGGGTATTACAGGGTCTGACCCACTTTCATGGGTTTTTCACTAATTCATGAAGGATAGAGCATAGTCTTTTGGAAGTGTCTAGAGTCAGAGAATTTGGACTAAGTCCAACTTCTACTATCTTTATAACCTAAAACAACTTACTATACCCCTCTGAGTATGTCTCCTCATATGTCAGATGGGGTAGACTAGATCATTTCCAAGGTCCTCTCCTTATTCAACTCTATATTCTTATTAATTTCCTATTCCACACCTTTAAGATATTTCCTGATTCCTTTTCATGGCCTGTGCCTATAAATAGTCTCTTTTTGTTCTCTCAGTGACCCTCAGACAAGGTGAGACTTTTAAAAGAAATTAGACTTTCTTAAATTTACTCTGTTTATTAAATTTGCATGTTAAATTCTGGGATCATATTAAATTTCTTCCATAGAAATGTTTCAAACCACTCTCTTGCTTTAAATTCATCTTCTTTTTAATTGGTAGCCAAGTTTATCTTTGGAGGTAATGCCATCCAGAGGTGCAAACTGATTGCCTTTACTTTTTCAAATATTTTATTCTAATCCTTTCTTCCATTTCTCATGGTTATGGAATGAGATAGGAGGTAGTCAATACATGGATGCAGTTACCCTAGGAGAGGAAGTGACCCAATATATACCCTTCTGGATGGCATATGGATAAGTAGCCCCTGAGAGGGGCACCATGATTATGACAAATTGTAGTATACAAAAAATACTCTTTTGGAATTTGGACTGTTTTTAATTGATATGTGAAAGGCCTTCTCTTGAATTCTTGCAATATTTTTTGTTCAATGATGAAGTTCCAGAACTTGTTGACTACATTTCTAAGTGAGCTGTTGTTGGGTTGGCTTCCTACTGATGCTATATAATTTAATGTAATGATATTTGAAATAATTTTCTTCTATTATTTTCTCAATTGTAATACCTAGGCTTTTTATTTCATGATTTTTTTGAAAGAAAATAATTCTCAGATTGTCTTATGGACATATACCTAGAGCTCATTAATTTGCCCAATCTTCTCATTTTTCAGATGAGAAAAATGAGACTTGAGAGGTAATACGACTTGCCTAAAGTCACATAAATAGTAAGTGGCAGAGTCAGGATTTGAACCACAGTCATTTGACTACAAGTATAATGTTGTGTCTACTAACCTATATTGGCTAATTTTATGCATACAGATGCTAAGGCTTAGAAAGGTGATCAAGCCAGGATCACACATTTGGTAGAAAAGATTGTAGATAGATATCTACAAATATTTAAAATTCTGTCCCCTGGAAAAGGTGACAGACAAAGACTTATTCTGCTTTGCTCCAGAGACAAAAATAAGAGAAATGGGCAAAAGTTACAGGAGAGGAGGTTTTAGTTTGAGGTAAGGAAAGGAAAATATTTGAATAATTAGAGCTATGTTGTTGTCGTTGTTCAGTTATTCAGTCATGTCTGACTCTTCGGGACCCCATGAACCATAGCACACCAGGCCCTTCTATTCACTACTATCTCTTGAAGTCTGCCCAAGCTCATGTTCGTTGCTTCTATGATGCTCCCTATCCTTCTCATCCTTTACCATCTCTTTTCCTTTTGCCTTCAGTCTTTCCCAACATCAGTGTCTTTTCTAATGAGTCCCATCTTCTCATTATGTGGCCCAAGTATTTAAACTTCATCTTCAATATTTGATCTTCCGGTAAATAATCTGAATTAATTTCTTTAAGTATTGACTGATTTGATCTTCCTGCTGTCCAATGGACTCTCAAAAGTCTGCTTTAGCACTGTAATTTGAAAGCATAGGTTCTGCAGCACTCACTTTTCTTTATACTCTATCTCTCACAGCCATACATTACTACTGGAAAAAACTGTAGCTTTGATTATATGGAATTTTGTTGCCAAGATGACATCTCTGCTTTTTAGTATGCTATCCAAATTTTCCATAGCTTTCCTTCCAAGGATGTAGGGTCTTTTAATTTCATGGCTATAGTCACCATCTTCAGTGATCTTTGAGTCCAAGAATAAAAAATCTGACCCTGCTTCCTTTTCTTCTTCCTCTATTTACCAGGAAGTGAAGGAATCATTTGCCAAGATCTTAGTTTTTTTTTTTTTTAATGTTGAGCTTCAAGTCAGCTTTTCCACTTTCCTCTTTTGTCCTCATCAAGAAGCTTCCTAATTCTTCTTCATTTTCTGCCATCAGAGGTGGATAATCTACATATTATGGGATTGTTGATATTTATCCTGGTAACCTTCATTCTGGCTTTTGATTCATCCGACCTGACATTTAGCATGATGTACTCTACATATAAATTAAATAAGGTGACAATAAAACAGCCTTGTCATACTCCTTTTGCAATATGAAGCCAATCAGTTGTTCCATGTTTGGTTTTTACTGTTGCTTATTGGTCCACACAGAGGTTCCTCCAGAGATGAATAAGATGATCTGCTACTCCTATCTCTTCAAGGACTTGCCCCATTTTGTCCTGATCCACATAGTTAAAGACTTTAGTGTAGCCAATGAAGCAGAAGTAGATTTTTTTTTTTTCTGGAACTCCCCTACCTTCTCCATAATTCAGAGCATGTTGGCAGTTTGTTCTCTAGTTCCTTTGCCTCTTCAAAAACCAGCCTGCTCTTCTGATAATTATCAGTTCACATATTGCTGAAGCCTAGCTTGCAAAATCTTAAGTTTAACCTTGCTTGTATATAAAATGAGCTATACTAAAGCATAATGAGCCATCTCAGAGGTAATGGTTTTAAAAAGTCTGGATGACCAACTGACCAATTATATTTTAGAGGGAATTCTTATTTAGGCATGGATTGGACTAGATGGTTTTAGAGAGTCATTCCAACCCTGAGATTCTATGGTAAATACCACACCATGATGAAGGGAAAGAAAGGAAATGGAATAAGCATTTATGTAGCAATTACTATATGCCAGCCACTATGCTAAATATTTTATATATATATATGTACATATATATATGTGTATATATCATTTGAACCTCACAACAACACTGAAAGATAGGTTGTATCTTCTATCGTCACCCCTATTTTACAGTTAAGGAAAGCAAGGAAAATAGAGATTCAGTGACTTGCCCAAGATCACAAAGATTCCAAGTATCTGAGGTCACATTCGAACTCAGGTCTTTTGATCACCAGGCACGATGCTCCATCTACTTGGCCATGTTGTTCCCACTTAATGCTGATTGGGCATTGAGAATTTCAATAGAGATAAAGGATAGGAAATGTAAAAAAGAGGGCATAAAAATTAGTCGAGTAGCAAGAAACCCAGAATGGAGGAAGGGGCAAGGCAGGGCAGAGGAAGAAGAGAGGTGACAGGAGGTAGGAATAAATAGAACATGGGTGCAGTTGCCCCAGAAGAGGAATTGTCTTAGCATTTACCTTTTCATGTTGTGTGGAGAAAGATGGCCCCTGAGAGGGTCACTACAATTATGGCAAGCTGGAAGAGAGATGGAATCCACTGGTCGTGGTCTGGGTACATCAAAACTGAGTACTATAAGGTATGAGTTTGGAAGTGGCCAATTGAAAAGCTCCTCCCAGGGAAGAAGCAAAACTCCTTTACCTCAGGCTGTTTTGGGCTCAAGTGAAGATCTTAAAGGAATGTTTAGGAAAGGAAATCCTTTATTGTGAGCTGGGGTTACAAAAAGTATCTTTGAGGTGGCAAGATTTGAATTGGTACTTTCAGAGGCATAGGCTAGGAATGGACAAGAAGAGCAAATCATCCAAGTTGTACCTGAATTATTTTCTAAAACCTAGGGTTTGCAGTATGATAAAATTTATTTTTAGCTATGCTTAGAATACTACGCCTTTGCCAATATTATCACTGGGCATGTTATATATCCCAGAATTACTATTCCCTGAATCAGAAACTCAGCATTTTAAATTACTGCCCTTACTCTAGCTTTTTAGTTACAGCTCTGGAGTGATATACTTAAAAGTGTCAAAAATTTATCAATTTGTCTAATAAAGTTGATCTTTGACTAAAACTCTTATTCTAAGATCATGGAATGAATTTGATATTTACTTTTTGGTAGTCATATATCACTTTTTAACTTGTTTCTAGGGAACTTTGTATCATCTCAAACTGTCAAGTCTTAAATTGATTTCTAGAGAGAATTTCTTTGAGGATGTGTGAAGGCCTGAAGTGTTAAGAATGAACAAAGAGATTTCAGTATCAGGGGTTAGGGGTTTAGCAACTTTTCAAAATGGGAAGTATTCCAGGGTAGGCAAAGAAAACTGGGAAGATACCTCTGCTCAAAAATATCTTCAGTACATATTCTATGTAAGGTATGCGTGCGTGTGTGCGTGCGTGCGTGCGTGCGTGTGTGTGTGTGTGTAGGTCAGGTGATTCCACTTTGGTTTGTCTAGATGTGGCATAGATGGATATCTTTAGAGTTTTTTTTCACCTACTTTTCTCCAAAAGAGATTTTGATTTCTACCGCAATGGAAGCAGGAGATTAGAGCCCCAAAGCTGATCATTCTGCTCTCCTTAAAGAGATTAATTTAATCTATTAAAATATATCTATCTGCCTCCCTAAATGTCGTTAATCTAGAAGAAATAGTTTTAAATTCAAGCTGTGCTCCTAATTGTTATCTTTTAATGGGGAAGAACTCCCCCAGTCTGTATATCCAAGGCTTGACTCCTTTCCTACCAAATTTAAGTTACACAAAGATCACACAAAGCAAATAGGAAAAAAAAAAACATTTATCTAAGCCAATAGTAAAGAGAAATCAGAGAAGTTATACAGATGAGAGTATGCTAGACAAAATGCCATGAATGTGCTTTCTTACTGGGAGTGAGATATCTCAGCTCAACCAAAAGAGAGGGGTTCCAGATCTCCCCCAAGGGAGAAGAAATCTACAAAAGTTTCTAGTATGTGGTAAGTTGAAGATAGGGACTTGATCATGCTGCCAACTCCTCTACATGTCTGCTTCCTCCTAGCATTTTTCTCTCCCTTCAAGAACTTCTCCTTGAAGAGAATGTGGTATAATGTATCTTCTCTCCTGAAGCTCTCATTAACTATACCCTTCCCATAGTCATGGAACATCAAACAATCAACTGCCAAGAAGGATAGTTTTTTGCAACTGGGCTTTGACCCCCTGGTTACATATACATTTACTCAGATGAACAGAGTCGTCATTAAAAATATGAATACAGTACTGCACAGTGGAAATTATCTTGGCTCTGGAATCAGATGATCTGTGGTTAAAATTTGCTTCTTTTTGCTTACTATCTGTGAGACCTTGCCAAGCAAGTAATTTAATATATTTGGCCCCAAGTTTCTTCATTTGCAAAATAAGAATTCTGGAATAGATGGCTTTTTAAAAAATTATTATTTAATGTATTTAGTTTTCAGCGTTGATTTTCACAGGAGTTTGAATTACAAATTTTCTCCCCATTTCCACCCTCCCCCCCCACTCCAAGATGGTGTGTATTCTGGTTGTCCTGTTCCCCAGTCAGCC
>JAQQSZ010016959.1:0-10908 GCA_028646595.1 Phalanger gymnotis
TCTTTCTTTCTTTCTTTCTTTCTTTCTTTCTTTCTTTCTCTCTTTCTCTTTCTTTCTCTTTTTCTTTCTTGCTTGCTTTCTTTCCTTTTTTGTTTCTTTCTTTTCCTTCCTTCCTTCCTTCCTTCCTTCCTTCCTTCCTTCCTTCCTTCCTTCCTTCCTTCTTTCTTTCTTTCTCACCCATTTTACTCTAAATCTCATAGACTGGACCACAATAGGTCCCTGCCCAAGCTCCACATAATGACTTAATTTGGGGCCCTCCTGGCTCAGAGTGAATGACAATGGTAGCTGTTCAGGTCTTTCTCTCCCAGGACTTTGGGGACTGGCTTGCAAAAGGAAGATGTTGATCTCAGGTATGGCAAAAAGGAAAGCTGTCACTAAGGTTTGGATAGAGGGTTCCAATCTTTGAGGGTAGGAAACAGCCAGAAGGCAATCTGGAGGTAACCAGACAATGGAAGGCTAGGCTGAGCTATTTGGGCATGAAAAGCCAGATCAAGTGGGAAGATTTGGGGTGGGGTTCAAGGGGGTTCCCACAATCTAAACCCCATCAGTACTACTCCTACCCCCACTTAAGATTATTGATTTCTCTATAGCAATTGACACTTGATCATTCCTTCCTTCTATATATGTTCTCTCATCTGTGTTTTCATGACACTACTTTCTTTGGCTCATTGACTACCCACCTAGCCACTCTTTGTGTATATCATTTCATAGATCATCATTCATATCTGCCTCTTTTCTGTGATTATCTTCGTAGGGTCTGATCTGGGAACTTTTCTCTATGTATTTATTTCTTCTCTTTTTTGTGATCTCATCAGCTACTATTACTTCAATGATTATTTCTATGTAAATAAGTACCAGATTTATATATCTAGCCCACATCTCACTCCTGAGCCAAAGAATCACATTACCTACTTCCTGCCAGACATTTCCTGCTAGATGTTTTATAGACACTTCAAACTCAAGATGTTCAAAACAAAATGTTTTATCCTTTTTTTCTCCCTGCAAGCCTATCTCTCTTCTGATTTTCCTCACTTATTTTGTGGAAATACCATGTTTATAGGCATCTAATGTCTCATTTCTTCACCTTCTATCATCCCACATATGTAAAAATTTGCTTTGTCTTGTCAATTTTATCTCTACAACATCTCTTATATCCATCTCCTTCTCTCCAAACCTATAGCCACCAACATATTTCAATACTTTATCACTTCCCACTGGATTATTTCAATAGCTTCTTAATAGATAGCCAAGCTTCAGACCTCTCCCTACTCTAATTGATCCTCCACATAGCTGTCAAGTTGGTATTTCTAAAGCACAAGTCTGACCATGCCACTACCCTTTCTCAAGGAGCTTCTCTATTTCCCTTTTACCTCTAGATTAAAATATTACCTCTCTGCTTGGTATATACAATCTGTCTCCAGCCTACCTTTCCAGGCTTACTTTACATTATTCCTCTTCATGCACTCTAGTTTCTGGTTAAACTATCTTACTTGCTGTTATATATCACACTGCATCCTCCATCTCCTTACATTTTCATTGGCTCTTCCCTATTCCTTATATGAACTTTCTACCACCACCTCATAGAATCCCTAATTTTATTCAAGGTACAACTGAATTTCTTTTACACGAGGCCTTTCCTGATCGTCTCAGTAGCTGATATAGTGATCTCATCCTTCATGCATTGAAATTCTCATGCACTTATGTATATTTGAAGGTAGGAGCTATGTTTATACAAATATAAATATATAATACTACATGTTATTATATATGGGGGGGAGGAATGGAGGGAGGGAGAGAGGAGAGAGAAAGAGAGAGAATTATGCCTAACTGTATGTGTGAGGGGAGTACTGAGTAGCTGAAATAGAATAGAAAGACTGATGTGGTTCAGAGGGTGAAAACAGAACTTGGATCACAGAGATTAGTTGAGTAGGAGTGAAATGGATATTGGATACTATTGATTAGACTTAACTCAGCAAGTGTAAGGATGAGGTCTTGAATCTAATTCCACATTCATAGAATTGTAGTAAGAGCAATAACCCAATTTTTCTTACGTGTGAGGGGATTAGCTTCTAGGGCCATACAAAACCAGGCTAAAATTACCTTCGTAACTAACTAGAGAGGGTGTGAGCACTTGATCCTATATTGATCCTCGTGGAAAAATATAAATATGCTGGGGACTATGATTAAAAATCTCAAGATGATGCAAATATTTGATCAGAACAGTACTAAACCTCCAGTGATCTCCTCATGAGAAAAGAAAGTACATGGAGAGAAGCCAAAGGGAGAATCTGGATGTATTTTTGTATGGCAATCTATGTTTCAATCACCAACCATACTGTGGAGCTATATTTTATGTAACACTTATCTGAAGACATGTTTTCTTCTAGGAAAATGTTAGTACCTATTTCCTTTTTCTCATTGTATCATCTATTTTCTGCCCATTACTGGACAATACACAGTTCTTAATATATGTTTATTGGCTGAATGAATGAGTGGTAACCCTTCTTCTGACAAGGCTAAGAGGAGTGAGGTTGAAATATCTTCTACAGAGCATGAATCTGGTGATACTGGAAAAAAAGGAGGCTGATTATGCTCAAAGTAAATCTTGGGAAAAAGTTCAACCTCCTTCTAATCCAAAGGTGACCCTTAATAAATCTCAGTAGAAGGAATTGATTGAGAGCCCACTAGAGACCATTTTTAAGACCTTTTAGTAGCACTGGGATGATGAATCTTAGTAAAGATGACTGAAGTTGATAAAGAAACAGATTGAAATGTCCATAAAGGAGAGAGAACAGGAGCTATTTATGGATTGAAAAAAGAGCATATGTGGGCTGAGAAGATTCAGGCAAAGAGTTAAGAGTAAGAGGATAAAGTAGGGGAGTGATAGCACTTGGCAGGGATAAAAGCTGAAACCCAAAAGACGGTACAGGCTCAAGTTCAGAAGTAACATGAAGAGTACTGAGAACTGGGGGAGAGAATGTTGAATAGATAAAGAATGTAACATATGTGTGGAATATAAGATAATATGCAGATTGAAGTAATATGTGAATGTTTTAGAACACACTATGGATGTATAACAGCAACATCATTTTTCAGTCTGTGGCACTGTAAGGTGGGATCCTCTGCTTCCCCTTCAGGAAGGAACTATGAAAAAAGCAGAAGATATTTGGTCCTTTACAGATATGTTAGTGTAGTGGTAGTGAGATTAGGCCCTGGAGTATCTTTTTAAACTTTTACTTTATTTTTCTCAATTACATGTAAAAATTCCAAATTAAAATAATGTGAGTTCTATATTCTCTCTCTTCCTTCCTTTCCTTCTCTCAAAGAAGTGAAGAAATTTGAAATAGATTATACGTGTGATCTCATACAAGACATATTTCCATGTCCATCAACTGGGGACTGGCTGAACAAGTTGTTGCATGTGATTGTGATGGAATACTACTACGCTATAAGAAATGATAAGCAGGATAGCCTCAGAAAAACCTGGAAAGAATTACATGAAATGATGTGAAATGAGCAAAACCAGGAGAACATTGTATATAGTAACAGCAGTATTGTATGATTATCAACTGTGAATGACTAGGCTATTCTCAGCAATTCAATGATCCAAGATAATTCTGAAGGACTTAGGATGACAAAAGCTATCTATTTCCAGAGAAAGACCTAATAAAATCTGAATGCAAATTGAAGTGTGCTTTTTTCTTTATTTTAATTGGGTTTGTTTTTAATGTTTTCTTTTACAACATGATTAACGTGGAAGTGTTTTGCATGACAGATAAAAAATACCAGCAAAGTAAAGTGAAAAAAAAATATGCTTCAATCTTCATTCAGACTGATGAAGTTTCTTCTTTGGAGGTTTTGTTCAGTCATTTTTTAGTTGTGTCTGAATCTTTGTGACCCCAATTTGGAGTTTTCTTGGCAGAAATACAGAAATGATTTGCCATTTCCTTCTCCAGAACATTTTACTCATGAAGAAACTGAGGCAAATAGCATTAAACGATTTGCCCAGTGTCACACTGCTAATAAGTATCTGAGGCCAGATTTGAATTTAGGAAAATGTCTTCCTGACTCCTGGACAGGCACTCTATCTACTGTGCCACCTACCTGACCTTCTTTGGAGGTGGATAGCATTTTTCATCTTAAGTCTTTCAGAATTTTCTTTGATCATTCCTCAGAATATCTAAGTCATTCAGAAATGACCATCATGCAGCATTGTCGTTACTATGTAAAATGTTCCCCTGGTTCTATTCACTTCACTTTGCTTCAATTCATACAAGTTTTCACCAGTTTTCTGAAGCCATCCTGCTTGTGATTTTTAAACTGCAATAGTATTCTATCACAATCATGAATCACAACTTGTTCAACCATTCCCCAATTGATTATTGTTAGGCATCCCCTGAAATTCCAGTTCTTTGCCACTACAAAAGAGCATATGTATCATTCTCTCTCTCTCTCTCTCTCTCTCTCTCTCTCTCTCTCTCTCTCTCTCTCTCTCTCTTTCCCTCCCATATATTAATTATCTATCTATGTCCAGTTGTTTTTTCTTTTATCTCTTTGGGATACAGACCTAGTAGTTGCTGAATCAAAGGGATGCTTTTCATTTAAAATGCCTTAAGTACAGTTTTTTTTTTGTACTTAGGCATAGTTCCCATTTGCTCTACAGAATGGAGGGATTAGTTCACAATTCTGCCAACAGTGCATTAGTGCCCCTACTTTTTCATATCCCCTACAACTTTTCTCATTTCCTTTTTCCATTACATTACCTAATTTCCATTTCTCAAATCGTTTTTAATATTAATATAGATAACATAAATTTCTTCTACTGAAAATGCATGTTCACATCTTTTGACCATTTATCATTTAATGAATCACTCAAAACCTTATACATGAGAACTGCAACCTTTATCAGAGAAACTTGCTGTAAATTTTTCCCCAGTTTCATGCTTTCCTTCTAACTTTGGCTACATTGATTTGATTTGTGCAAAACCTTTTCAATTTAATGTAATCAAAAGTATTCATTTTATATCCCATAATGTTCTCTGTTTATTGTTTGGTCATACATTCTTCCTTTATCCAGAGATATGACAGGCAAGGTTTTCCACAATCCCCAAATTTGCTTATAATATCATCCTTTACATCAAAATCATGTATCCATTTTGAACTTATTTTGGTGTACAGTGTGAGATGTTGGTCTACAACTAGTATCTGCCAAACTGCTTTTCAGTTTTCCTAAAAATTTTTGTTAAATAGAGAGTTCTTGTCCCAAAAGCTAAGATCTTTGGATTTATCAACATTAGATTACTATAGTCATTTGCTATTGTGTGTTGTATACCTAATCTATCCCATTGATCCACCACTCTATTTCTTAGCCAGTACCAGATTGTTTTGATAATTGTCACTTTGCAATATAGTTTGAGAGCTAGTATTACTAGGCCACCTTTTTCATAATTTTTTTTCATTGAATTCCTTGATATTCTTGACCACTTGTTCTTCCAGATGGATTTTGTTATTATTTCTTCTATCTCTAGAAAATAATTTTTGGTAGTTTGATTAGTATAGCAATGAATAAGAAATTAATTTAGGTAAAATGGTCATTTTATCATATTATCTCATAATATCATCATATTTTTCTAATTGTTTAGATCTTATTTGTATGAAAAAAGTTTTGTGGTTGTGTTTATATACTTCCTGGATTTGCTTTGGCAGCTAGACTCCCATGTATTTTATATTGGCTACATTTATTTTAAATGGAATTTCTCTTCCTATGATTTACTGCTGGACGTTGTTGGTAATACATTAAAATGCTGATGGTTTGTGCACTTTTATTTTATAGCCTGTAACTTGGCTGAAATTATTCATTATTTCCTCTAGTGTTTTAATTGTTTCTCTGGTATTCTCTAAGCATACCAGCATATCATCTCAGAGAGCTATGGTTTTGGTTCCTCATTGCCTATTTTTTCCTTATTTTTTTTGTCTTATTGACATAGCTAGCATTTCTAGAACAATACTGAATAACAGTGGTGATAATGGGTATCCTTACTTCACCCCTGATCTTATTGGGAGGCTCCTAGCTTATTTCCTACAGATAATTCTTACTGCTGGTTTTAGAGAGATACAATTATCATTTTAATGAAAGTTCTATTTATTCCTTTCTAGTATCTAGTATATAGGAGAATGAGTGTTGTATTTCTTCCAGTGCTTTTTCTGCATCTGTTAAGGTAATCATATTATTTCTGTTGTTTTTGTTATTGATGTGGTCGATTATGCTGATAGTTTTCCTAATATTGAGTCATCCCTGCCTGAATTCCTGCTATAAATCCTGTCTACTTGAAGTGTATGATAATTGTGATGTATTACTGTAATCTCCTTGCTAGTATTTTATTTAAATTTTTTTTTTGCATCAATCTCAGTTAGGGCTATTGGTTTTCCTTCACTGTTTTTGCTCTTCCTGGTTTTTGTATCAGCACAATCTTTGTATCATAAAAGGAATTCAGCAGGCCCCCTTCTTTGCCTATTCTTCCAAATAGTTTACATAGTATTGTAATAAATTGTTCTGTAAATGTTTGGTACAATTCAATCTGAATCCATTTTGTTTTGGTGATTTTTTTCTTAGAGTGCTCATTGATAACTTGTTCAATTTCTTTTTTCTTTTGCTCTATTTTGCTAGTACTTTTTTTTTTGGGGGGGGGGGTTAAGTAACTTGCCCAACGTCACAGAGCTAGTAAGTATGTCAAATGTCTGAGGCTTCAGGGCCAGTGAACTACTCAGTGCACCACCTAGCTGCCCCCTCTGTTTCTTTTTCTAACAGAATTATTCAAGTTATTCTTCTGTTAATACAGACAATTTATATTTTTTTTAAATATTCATCCATTTCACTTAGATTATCAGAATTATTGGCATATAATTAAGCAAAGTGGGTTGCAATAAATTGCTTTAATTTCATCTTCATTGGTGGTGAATTTACCCCTTTCATTTTTGATTCAGGTAATTTGGTTTTCTTCTTTCTTTTCTTTAAAAAATACATTAATAAATGGTTTATCTAGTTATTAGTTTTTTTGTGAAATTAGCTCCCAATTTTATTTATAAGTTCAATTTTTTACTGTTAACTTTATTAATCTTTCATACGATTATCAGCATTTACAATTTGGCATTTAATTACAGATTTTTGATTTTATTCTTTTCCTAATTTTTTTATTTGTACACCCAATTCATTGCTTTGCTCTTCCTTATTTTATTGATGTGTTTAGAAATATAAAATTTCCCCTAAGTACTGCTTTGGCTGCATCCCAAAAATTTGGTTATTTTGTGTCATTGTTGTCATTCTCTTTAATGAAATTATTTCATATTTCTATGCTTTGTTCTTTGACCAACTCATTCTTTCAGATTAGATTTAATTTTCAATTAATTTTAATCTATATTTCCATGGCCCTTTGCTCCATGTAATTTTTATTTCATTATGGCATGAAATGGATGGATTTAATATTTCTAATTTTCTGCATTTGATTATGAAGTTTTTATACCTTAATACATTGTCAATTTTTGTGAAGGTGCCATTTACAATGGGCAAAAAGGTATATGCGTTTCTTTTCCCATTCACTTTTTCCCCAGAGAGCTATCACATCTATTTTTTAAAAATTCTATTCATCTTCTTAATTTCTTTCTTATTTATTTTGTAATTAGATTTATGTAGCATTGAGAGGAGAAAGTTGAGGACCCCCCCACTAGTATAGTTTTATTATCTACTTCCTCTTATAACTCATTTAACTTTTCCTTGAGGAATTGGGATGCCATAGCATTTGTTGCATAGATGATTAGTACTGATATCACTTCAGTGTCTATGGTACCTTTCAGCAAAATGTAGTTTTCCTACTTATCTCTTTTAATTAGGTTGGTTTTTGCTTTTTTTTGTCTGAGATCATAGTACTCATTCTTTTTTATCTCATTCTTTTTTATCTCATTCTGCTCTAGCCCCTTACATTTTTTTTTTACTCTGTGTGTCTCTGCTTCATGGATGTTTCTTATAAACAACATATTATGGGATTCTGCTTTTTAATCCATGCATTATCTGATTCTGTTTTGTGGGTGAATCCTTCCTGTTCCCATTCACAGTGATGATTACTAACTCTATTTTTCTTCTTCCTATTCCTCCCATTTATTCTTGTCTCCCTTCTTTTTTGACCTGTTGCTCCTCAAAAGTTTGTTTTGCTTCTGACCACTGTCTCCCTTAATCCAACCTCCCTTCTATCATCACTACCTTTTGTTAGCCCCTTTGCTGTAGAAAAAGGTAGATTTCTATATCCAATTGAGTGTATATGTTATTCCTTCTCTGAGCCAATTGCAATGAGAATAAGGTTCAAACACTGCCCAACTCACAGTCCCCATTTGCACATCCACGATAAAAGCACTTCCTTTTGTGCCCCTTTTACAGGAAATATTTTCCCATTCTATCTCTCTCTCCCTCCTTCTCTCAGTGTATCCCTCTTTCTCATCCTTTAATTTTATTTTTTAAATCATCCCATCATAGTCAATTCACACCAGTGGCTTCTATCTATGCGAATTCTTTCTAACTACCCTAAGAATGATAGATTTCTTTATTTTTGAATTTTTTTATAATTTTTATTTAATATTTTAGTTTTCAACATTGATTTCCACAAGATTTTGAGTTACAAATTTTCTCCCCATTTCTACTCTCCCCATATATTCTGATTGTGTCCTTTCCCAGTCAGTCCTCCCTTCTTTCACCCCACTCCACCCCATCCCCATTCTCCTTACTTTCTTGTAGGGCAGAATAGATTTCTATGCCCCATTCCCTATATATCTTGTTTCCCAGCTGCATGCAAAAAAAACGTAATTTTTTTTGAGCATCTGCTTTTAAAACTTTGAGTTCCAAATTCTCTCCCCTCTTCCCTTCCCACCTCCCTAGGAAGGCACCCAATTCAACATAGATCACACATGTATCATTAGGTAAAACACTTCCACAATGCTCATTTTGTGAAAGGCTAACTATATTTCCTTCCATACTATCCTGTCCCCCTTTATTCAATTTTTTAAAATGATTTTTATTTTTATTTTGCAACACTCAGTTCTACATAATTTTGAGTTCCAGATTTTCTTCCCTCCCCAAAATAGCATGGAATCTCATATAATTTACATGTATAACTTCACATTGAATTAATTTACACATTAGTCAAGTTATGGAGAAGAATTATGACCAATGAAATGAATCATGAGAAAGAAAAAAACAGGACCAAAAAAAAAACCCAACCCAAAAACAAAAACAAAAGAGAGAAAAAGAAAAAAAAGGAGGGGGGAGCTAGCATGAAGTGTGCCTCAATCTGTGTTCATACCTCAAAGTTCTTTCTCTGAATTTCGATAGCATTCTCCATCGTGAGTCCTTTGGAGTTGTCTTTCTACCTTCTGTTGCTGAGACGAGCAAAGTCTGTCAAGGTTAGTCCTCACAGAATCCATATATCTGCTCCGCTCACTCAGCATTATGTCATGTATGTTTCTCCAGGTTGTTATGAAGTCCATATCATCCCCATTTCTTATAGCACAATAGCATTCCATTACCTTCATATACCACAGCTTGTTCAGCCATTCCCCAATTGATGGGCATCTCTTTGATTTCCAATTCTTAGCTACCACAAAAAGAGCCGCTATAAATATTTTTGTACATATGGGTCCTTTTCCCACTTGTGTGATCTCTTTGGGGTACAACCCTAGAAGTGGTATTGCTGGGTCAAAGGGTATGAACATTTTTATAGCCCTTTGGGCATAGTTCCAAATTTCTCTCCAAAATGGCTAGATCAGTTCATAACTCCACCACCAAGGTAACAATGTTCCAATTTTCCCACATCCTCTCCAACATTTATCATTTTCCTGTTATTTTATTTTATTTTATATTATATTTTATTTTATTTATGTTATTTTAGCCAATCTGACAGGAGAAATGTGGTATCTAAGAGTTGTTTTGATTTGCATTTAATCAGTAGTGATTTAGAGCATTTTTTTCATATGCCTATAGATATCTTTAATTTCTTCCTCTGAAAACTGCCTGTTCATATCCTTTGACCATTTCGCAATTGGAGAATGACTTGTATTCTTTTATATTTGGCAAAGTTCCCTGTATATTTTAGAAATGAGGCCTTTATCAGCGACACTAGTTGTAAAGATTTGCTCCCCATTTTCTGCTTCTCTCCTAATTTTTGTTGCATTGACTTTTTTGTACAAAAAACATTTCAATTTAACAAAATCAAAATTATCTGTTTTGCATTTTGTATTTCCATTTTGTAATGCTCTCTGTCTCTTGTTGGGTCATGAATTCTTATCTTTTCCATAAATCTGACAGGTAAACTATTCCTTGCTCTCCCAAATTACTTATAGTATCAGCCTTTATTCCTAAATCATGAACCCATTTTGACATTATTTTGGTATATGGTGTAAGATATTGGTCTATGCCCAGTTTCTGCCCTACCGTTTTCTGATTTTCACAACACTTTTTGTGAAATAGTGAATTCTTAGCCCAGAAGCTGACCTCTTTGGGTTTATCAAAGAGTAGATTGCTATAGTCATTGACTTGTCCATCTTGTGCTCCTATCCTATTCCACTGATCCACAACTCTGTTTCTTAGCCAGTACCAGTTAGTTTTGATGACTGCTGCTCTATGGTACAGTTTAATATCTGATATGTCTAGGCCACCTTCTCTAGCATTTCTTTTCATTAATACCCTAGATATTCTAGGCCTCTTGTTCTTCCAGATAAATTTTGTTATTATTTTATCCAGCTCTGTAAAATAATTTTTTGGTAGTTAGATTGGCATGGCACTGAATAGATAGATTAATTTAGGTAAAATTGTCATTTTTATTATATTAGCTCAGCCTAACCATGAGCAACTGATGTTTTTCCACT